>JAJOOO010013585.1:0-13926 GCA_029582685.1 Solanum piurae | reverse complement strand
GTTAAGCAAATAGATAAGCTTTCTTCTTTGTTAAATTTAGTAATCTATTGAAAGGGCTCCGAGTTCATATTATATGCATAGTCATTATATCCTAAGATCTGTGATAATATCGGGGGATTATTGGGTTAATATATGCGTTAATTGACTTAGAATAATTTGGCATTTGCAGTTCTAATTCGTTGTCTATGTTAAACCCTCCTTAGTCTTATATTTAAAACAACGTCTTAAAGTATTGACATGCCCTGTTGACATTTGAACATAGTTAAACAAACATAAGTATAAAATGGAATGACTACCTATTTTGCCTAATGGTGTGATTGATCTTTTGTGTGAAAATTATCATTTTTCTATCGCCTAAGAGTATTGTTCTTTCCTAACAAGCTTAATGACAATATTGGTTAGATCACATGTAGTTTGAGAACTCTTTTTATTTTAAGTTCACGTTGCTTCTCTTTTAAATTTGATATTGTTGTTTGAATAGTTTCTAATCTTTTCTCTCTTTATTATGTTTCATGTACAACCGGAGGGCTGGAGTTTCTACTTTGAAACTCGTTATTGGCCTGAAAATATTATGCCAATAGCAATTAGGATCATCGCAACGCTTAGAGTCTCGCAAACTAGGAGTCCAATATTTCTTACCCTTCCTCTTTTCAAATCTTAATTATATTGTTTGGATATATTGGCTAACCTTTACTTACAAGTTTTGATATATTGTTTGTCTTTTTTTATTTTTTAAGATTATTTATGTGAGCCAATATTATTTGTTTGTGAATTTTGTGGAAATACTTTTAGAACAAATGATACAAAAGATATTTTCTATAAAAATGGGTTAGCATTTTCACTTATAACATTCTTTCAGGCTTTTAAGTTGAAAAGAGGGGATTATAGTTTTAAAAGATTTCCAAATGAAGTTTCAAAAGGGTGAAGTAATTTTCATTTAGGTACTTGAGTAGAAAAAATAAAACTCATGAGTTGGGACTTCCAAATGAATTTAGAGATACATAAAGGCTAAAATAATGTTCATTTAGGCCTGCTCATCGCTGAGGACCTCCAAATATTTTGAAACAAGTTTAAAGGCTAGAATAATTATATTTAGAAATTTACTCAAGGCTAAGATATTCACCTTTAGACATCCATATTTTTTTTAAGAAAATAAGTAGAAAAGTAGGATTATATATTTAACAAAAAATAAATATAACCATAGAATAAGGCTCAATAGTTAGGCCTATTTTTATACTCTTTACATCACCCCTTTATAAAATATATTGACTATTCTTATTTTTTGGATCAAACATTGCTAAAGACTTTAATCTTTTAACATGCTATTTCAAAATTTTAGATATGCCAACAGGCTCAATTACAAGGTGCATACATATATATGTCATACACACAAAGGTATATATTCTATGATTTTTTCTCTCTCTACATAATCTATTTTTTTTATCTACTATCCCGAATGCTATTTATTTATTTTTATAATTTATTCCTACACTTTACACATATTATTTTACTAAATCTAATCTATCGCTAACTTATCCTTACATGTAAATAAAATAATAAACATTCACATGTTTTAAACAACTTACATATACTACACTTTATAATAAACATATTTAAGATCACAAACCTTCATATAATATTTTAACATCTAGTATCATTTATTTTTTAGAAAACTCCATTCTATATATTTTCATTCAAATTACACATCACATATTACTACGTATTTACACCCAACTACTATCTTATTTTTATTTCACGTCTTAATAAGATGACAATTTTTTTGCAAATTCAACATCTATGTATTTTTAGGATGAGTTTATTAAGATCCGACTATATTTTTTTTTACATATGAATTTATTATACATAAACAAGTTTTCCTAATTATATTTTCCTAAATTGAGTTTAAGGACTATCTTCGAATAGGCTCTGAGGGATGCTTAACACCTTTCCCTAGAGTAACCAAAACCGTTACTCAGAATCTCACTTGTTTTGCAAATCTAAACGGAGTTTATATTTACATATAAAAATGGTTTTCCTAATATTTTCCTTAAAATTTAGGTGGCGACTCAAACAAAAACAATACAATTTTTTAAAAAATTACAGTGTCAGCCGTATTATGTTGTGAACTGTTTTGGCCTGTTCGAAATAGGGTGCGACAACTTGACGACTCTGCTGGGGACTTACTTAGGTTTTAACCTTACAAAAAACTCAATTTAGGAACAATATTTGCGATTACATGTTTATTTTTCAGCTTGCTATTGATATATTGCTTTGACTGAAAGGTCGCAAGTGAAATCCAAGCTTGTGTTCCTTTTTTGTTTGAAAACACTACTTGTTACTGCTTTCCCTACATTGTCATTTGAACATTCTATCGAGTCTTGGCCGTATATGTACACACTGTACACGCGAGGGGTGTTCTTGCACTCCTTCGAAACTCTCTTTGGATTTCTTAGTTTCAGAGTTGGTGCAATTAAGATAGTGCACCTTCTCGCAATTACTCAGTTCCACTCTTAATCATATAGGAAAAAAATCTTACTCTTTAAAATAGGTCATGTTGCATAGTCTTAGGCAAGACAGTATACGGTATTGTCGTTGCGTTTAGGAAACCACCCAAATGTCAATGAGTTTCTTCTTTAAAACTCGACGACATAAACTTTGTGTGAAATTGATATAAATTATCTAAACTTAAACACTTAACGTATTTGGAGCAAATAAAATCATTACACCCTTTACCCTCTTTTCAGATGAACCTCAACCAAGACTTTCCGAATATCCAAATGGTCGTTTCAGCGCCCCACATTCTACAGAATTGGTGGCAAAATATCCATAGGATACACGGGACTGAGATTCAAGGGAACTTATGAGCGTTATTGTCGCTTCTGGAGACGCAATGCTATAAAGTCTATGTCACTCAGCTAATGGGGTTTTGGAAACCGAGTACCGTAACTTTCAAATTCCTGGATTTTGAGATCATTCCTACACTAGAGGAGTTCAGTAGTCTTACCGAACTACCGATTAGAGGGAGGCTGTCGGTGATCCCTTCAACTATCTGTATAGGTGACTTCCTAAGTCTCTTGGATCTGCACATATTTCGGTCATTGAGATATGTGGACGGCGGACACGTCGAGTTAGATTATCTCTTTTAGAGGTTTGGGCGTTCAAAAGGTTACTATCAATATCAGCGTGAATTTGAATGTACTCGCGGAGCATGAGAGCATATGAGGCCAAGAGTATTCGTTATGGGTTTTTTAGGAGTTATGGTATTCTCGATAAGGTCCAATTCTATCGACATCAACATATTGTCGATGGTTATAAGCATCTTCAACGATCCACAAAGATTTACTTTGGTGCCTATGATCCTCACCGAAGTTCTTCATTCAATGACAATCTGCATTAGGGGACACGATTTCTTCGGAGGATGTAGTATATTGCTACATATTTGGGCAAGGGAACATTTCTTTCGACGTGATCCACAAATGGATCACTACATAGGTGATCCTAACAAGATTGAAAGCCACAACGATCGTCTCCAAAATTGGGTGGGTGCGCCGACAAGAAGGAAAGAATGGCGCACATTTTTGAACAACCTCATGGGAGACGCCATCCAATGGAAGTTCTCTTGGATAACGGGATTGGCGTTTGCTAGGACTTGATACTTTTTTTTATCAAGTTAATTGGACTCAGGGGCATCCAACCATATGCGCCTCTTCGGGTTATGCGGCAATTTGGAGTTATCCAAGACATTCCGCTATGGTCAATGATGGGATCACATTACGATGTGTTCACTTCAGTCTCACTGGAACGGATAAGAAATCTGCAGGCCGATTGGGAATCCACAATCGATTTAGAGATAGGAGTAGAAAATTGGTGTACGCTAGAGTATTACGCTTGGCGGAATACTGTGAGTCATATGGCTCATCCAAGCGCACACGGACATTGGGGGTTTGTAGACAGATGACAAATTGATTGGATTAGAGAGTCGGTGCTTCCTTGCATGGGGTTCACTACACCCATGTACAATCAGATAGTTCCAGGATCCATTGATTATTTAATCTAGGAAGAAGACCCAGAAGAAGACCCAGAAGAGGATCCTGAAGAGGACCCAGAAGAAGATCCTGAAGAGGACCCAGAAGAAGACCCAGAAGAATATCTTGAAGAGGACCTTGAAGAAAACCCAGAAGAGGACCCTGAAGAGGACTAAGAGGAGGATCCCGAAGAGGACCCAGAAGAAAGAGTGTGGGAGGATCACATAAAGGTTTCTGAGATGGGTTCTAATGTCTATGACCCAAGAGATGGAGGGGTTATAGACATATCATCCGAGCATGGCCCTGATGAGTCTCTAGAGTATCACCCGGGTCCTTACTATGATGTGGACGATGATGATGATGATGCTCCAACCTGGCCGTAGATCATCTTTCTTCTTTGAATTCCCTCATAAGCTCTTCAAAGTGTCGTGTGACCTATCCCTTTTGTATGCCTTATGGCGACCCCTGTACTTTCATTGTTTTCGGCTTCTGATCGCCTACTTCATTGTAATAGCCAGACTACTTAATCAATGAAGTTTTGTTTGCTCCAAATCTAAAATGTGTTTAAATGGATAATTTATTATCAAACTAATTGCAACGTAGGCCTACCTCAGGCAAAAAGAGGTTTTATATTAGGACGCGTTTTGAATGTCGCCGAATTGGCGTATATATGTGTTACATTTACGTATTTGTTACATCTTTCAATATCTCCCAAACTAACATAGTTTCTTCTTTTCTTTGTTTTCTTTTCTTTATTTATCACCAAAAGTACGTTGATTTGTGTCGACTTGCAAACTGGTTGACTCACGATACAACCTTCGATCAAAAGGAAAGATGACTGATAAAGACAACTTCAATGCTGCTGCAAACATAATGATACCTATTGAGAACCCTGAAGGTTCTCGAAACATGATAGACATCCAAAATGAAGAGAAAATAGCTCGCGTGGAGCAAGAACTTGAGATCTTGAGGGAAGAATTACGCCAAGTGCGAGACTTGGCCAAACTATCGGCTACCACTTTCCCTACTTTCAAGACGCCTATCTACTTCGCAAAGGCTGACTTACCTTCTTTCGACTTGTCAAATCAGCTAGAACAAATTCAGCACGCTCCTACTCACGGTCGAGTTACACCAGCTTCTCCAACTGCAGTCAGGACCGTTCCTGACCTTTCCAATCGCGACCCTACCATACCTACAATGCAACAGATACTTGGGGCACATGTCGCCCCTCCCTATGAGCCACATGTTCCACCCGTATATGCCGCTGGAGCTCCTACCTTTACAACGCCAGTTGTGATTAATGTCCCGTATGAGGTCGATCAATATGAAGAAATGGATAAAGATGCTCGGTTGAAAGAAGATGCATCGATAAATTCCCAGCTTCAGGGTCTGAGAAAGGCATTGAAAAGCTTACAAGTCACTAGAGGGACAGAGAGTCTGGATTATGATGACTTGTGCATCCATCCAGATATTGACATGCCGGTAGGGTACAAACCACCGAAGTTTGACATGTTCGATGGAAAGGGTGACCCTCGCGCACATTTAAGGGCATAATGTGACAAGTTAGTCGGTGTATGGAGAAAGGAGAAGTTAAGGATGAAGTTGTTCATTCGGAGTCTGTCTGGAGAAGCATTAACCTGGTATACCCGCCAAGACCCTCGCAAATGGCGTGTCTGGCAGGAAATGGCTGAGGACTTCATGAATCATTTCAGATTCAATACTGAAATTACTGCTGATAGATTCTCATTGGCCAATATACAGAATAATCCATCTGAGAATTTCCAGGAATATGCACGACGTTGGAGAACTGAGGCCGCAAGGGTGCAACCACCACTAGATGAGAGTGAGATCTCGAAGTACTTTATTCAAGCTCAAGAAGGTATCTACTTTGACAAGATGATGTCAATGATGGGTCAGAAGTTTGCAGATTTGGTCAAGATGGGAGACTTTATAGAGAAGGGTGTTAAATCTGGGAAGATTCAGTCTATGGTAGCATTGCAAGCTGCAAGTAGGGCTATACAATCGGGCTTCATCGGCGGCATCAAAAATAAAAGGGAGGATGTGTCAGCTGTCACTTACCAACAAGGAGGACCATCCCATCGATACCCCAACAATCCCCAAATAGCTGCACATACTTCATACGTCCCAGTATATAATGCCCAACCACACTATAACCCACCGCGAGCACCAACATATCAAAATCCTCCAAGACCATATGTCCCTGTCTAAGCACCAATCCACCAAAATAGACCAGCATATGCACCGAGACCACGTCCAAATCTTGAAGCTAGAAATGCTCGTACTTACACACCGATTGCCGAACCCTAAGCCCAATTGTTTGAAAGGTTGAGGACAACGAGAGTACTGCAACCAGTTGAAGGAAAACTTCCCGATCTAATCCCTCGTAATTTTGATGGGAACAAGCGATGTGCTTACCACTCGGGTGTCCAGGGACACGACACAGAAATTGTTATGGTTTGAAGAACCAGATCGAGTCTTTGATCAGGAGAGGAGTAATCAAATGCACTCCAACACCTCCCAATGTGAACAACAATCCCTTGCCAAACCATGAGAATCGGGAAGTCAACATGGTTACTTTGGATGACGAATATGGGGCCCCCGACTATCCAAACATAGATGAAGCAAATTCCATGACATCTTTGGCACAACCTGTTATCACTGTTCAACTAAGGGAACCTTTGACTGTCCAAAAATATCTCCCAAGAGTTGTAGTGACCACTCTAATTACTAGAAAGCCTGAGTATGACACCAAAGCAGTCCCTTGGGACTATCGAGCAGGTGCCAAGGGCAAGATGATCGACACTGTCGTGGCTCAAGGAATGACTAGGTTGGGGAGGTGTTATGCCCCAGATGAATCAAAGATTTCTCGGAAAAGAACAAAATCCAAAGAAGAATGTTACCGATGCTGAAGCCGCAGAGTTTTGGAAGAAGATGCAGTCTAAAGACTATTCGCTTGAAGAACAACTGAAGAAGACGCCAGCCCACATATCCATTTGGTCTTTGCTTATGAGTTTTGAAGCTCATAGAAATGCTTTGATGGAGGTGTTAAGCGGAGTGATCATTCCAAAAGAGACCACAAGTGAGACTTTAGCTGCAACGATTAGAAGAATAGTAGAAGCTAACAAGATTTCTTTCCACGATGATGAGCTGCCTACAGAAGGGGATGGGCACAACAAAGCGCTTCACATCGCAGTCAAGTGTTGTGATAAGGTTGTGACTCGAGTTCTAATTGATGGTGGTTCCGGATGCAATATCTGTCCTTTTACCACTTTGAGAGATTTAGGTGTTAATATAGGAGAGATAAAGGAAAGTCGTGTGAAAGTTAGAGCTTTTGACAGAGCGCAAAGAAGTATCATTGGAGAGATCTATCTCACATTGCAGGTGGGGCCGACTGAATTCCCCATTTTGTTTCAAGTGATGGATGTATCATCCAACTACAACCTGTTGTTGGGAAGACCATGGGTTCACATGGAAAGAGAGGTTCCTTCTACTCTTCACCAATGTGTAAAGTTTGAGTGGGGTCGCATAGAAGTTACCATCCACGGAGAGCTCAGTCACCCCATCCTTTCTGTTAATTCTATCCCAGTCGCTGACGAGTTAGACGGAGCAACTTTTCACACTTTGGAAATTATGTAAGCTGTAAGGGTCAGTGAGGAAGTAGAGGCAGACGATACAAAATTGTCAAGTGCAACAAAAATGGTTGCGTCAGAGATGTTGAAGTATGGGTATCAGCCCAAGAGTGGACTTGGACCCAAGTCCAATGGCATAGTTGAGCCGATCCAGCTAAAGCATCTGAGAGGCACCAACGAACTCGGATATGAGCCTGCCTTAGGAAGAGACCGTAACGGGTCAAGCGATACAATCTTTGTACCAGAAAAAGCTTTGATTCCAGATCAAGTTGGCATTGATGACATCGTAGAAGGAATATGCAATCTGTTCGTGGCCATGGCTGGAGAAGAGGAAGAGATAAATCTCAACAAATTGACCATTCGTGATGCAGAATTTGGAGAAATCTTGCAGAATTGGACCATCAGCCTATCCCTGTTTCAACCAGAGTCCTGGTAGTGTGGAAAAGTAGTCTTGATTTTAAAATTCGCATGATCAAATTGAGGCTTGAATCATGCCTAATCTTTTGTTGCTTGCCTCTTCTAAAAGCAAGAATGATTTGAAATAAAAAGTCTTTATTTTCTTTGAAAAATTTCTCGTTATTTTAAATATCTATTTATATTTGCTTACCTTTTGCACTTTTCAGCACTCATATTAATAAAAATTCTCGTTCAATGGTTATGACATGTAACGAATCCACCAAGCAAGGTGAAAACGATGAACAAGAGCACGAAGAGTATGATGAAAGCATGATGCCTGAAAATCTGCCACATGAGATCGAGCAGGTTGAAGGTCAAAAGAAACCCAATATGGATGAAACAGAGGTTGTCAACTTAGGAGATAAGGAAATCGTGAAAGAGACACGAGTCAACATACATTTGGAGGCTGAAAGAAAGCAAGAGTTAATAGAATTGCTTAAGCAATATGTTGATGTATTTGCTTGGTCTTATGATGACATACCTGGATTAAGCAATGATATTGTCTCGCACAAATTACCGACTGATCCCACTTGTCTATCTGTTAAGCAAAAGACAAGAAAATTCAAGCCATATTTGAGCTTAAGGATCAAGGAGGAGGTAACTAAGCAAATTGAGGCAAACGTTGTAAGGGTTACAAATTACCCCACATGGTTAGCCAATATTGTACCTGTGCCAAAAAAGGATGGAAAGATCAGAATATGTGTGGACTATCGAGATCTCAACAGAGCCAGTCCTAAGGATGATTTCCCTCTTCCAAATATTCATATACTCATCGATAATTATGCAAAACATGAGTTCCAATCATTTGTCGATTGCTTTGCAGGATATCACCAAATTCTGATGGATGAAGATGATGCAGAGAAGACAACATTTATCACTCCATGGGGAGTGTATTGCTACAGAGTAATGCCATTTGGTCTAAAAAATGGCGGTGCAACCTACATGTGGGCCATGACTACCCTTTTTCACGATATGATCCACAAGGAAATTGAAGTGTACGTGGATGATGTCATTATCAAATCCAGAAGAAGTTCAGACCACCTGGATGACTTACGAAAGTTCTTCAAGTGGTTGCGTAAGTATAATCTGAAGTTGAATCCAACAAAGTGTGCATTTGGAGTACCCGCGGGAAAACTATTGGGATTCATCGTTAGCAGGAAAGGCATAGAGTTGGATCCATCAAAGATAAAGGCAATCCAAGAGCTACCTCCACCCAAGACTAGGAAAGACGTGATGACTTTCTTGGGAAGACTGAATTACATCAGTCGGTTCATAGCTCAATCTACAGTAATTTGTGAACCCATATTCAAGTTACTGAAGAAGGATGCTGCCACGAAATGGACAGAGGAATACCAAAGGGCTTTCGATAGAATCAAAGAATACTTGTCCAACCCACCAGTATTGGTCCCACCAGAGCCTGGAAAGCCTTTGTTATTGTATCTATCTGTTATGGATAGTGCATTTGGATGTGTATTGGGGCAGCATGATGAGACATGTAGAAGAGAGCAAGCCTTTTATTATCTGAGCAAGAAGTTCACACCATACGAGGTAAGATACACCTTGTTGGAACGAACATGTTGCGCTTTGACTTGGATTGTTCAAAAAATTAGGCATTACCTGTCTGCATACACCATGTACTTGATCTCAAGAATGGATCCACTCAAATACATCTTTTAGAAACCAATGCTTACAGGTAAGCTGGCAAAATGGAAAATTTTGTTGAGCGAGTTTGATATCTTGTACGTGAACTGCTCACGACCTACTTCCCTAATGAAGAGGTTTTGTTTGTAGAAGAAGACATATCAGAGTCGTATGATGGATGGAGGATGTTCTTTGATGGAGCATCAAACTCTATTGGAGTTGGAATAGGAGCAGTCTTAATTTCGAAAATAGGTCAGTATTACCCGATCTCAGCCAAGATCAGGTTTTATTGTACCAACAACATGGCGGAATACAAAGCTTGTATTCTCGAACTCAGGATGGCCATCGACATGAACATCAAAGAACTCTTGGTGATAGGAGATTACGACTTATTGGTTCACCAGGTGCAAGGAGAATGGACCACTAAGAATGTCAAGATCCTTCCTTATTTGCATTACATAAAAGAGTTGAGTAGGAGATTCACAAGGATTGAATTCAAGCATGTCCCTCGAGCTCAAAATGAATTTGCCGATGCTTTGGCAACATTGTCCTCGATGATTCAACATCCAGACAAGAATTACATCGACCCTATCGATATAGAGGTACATGATTAACATGCATACTATTTTCATGTACATGAGGAATTGGATGGAAAACTTTGGTACTATGGCATCCGAAGATTGATAGAAGCACAAGAATATGCTGAAAATGCCACAAGCAACCAGAAGCGGATTTTGAGGAGGATGGCCAATCATTTCTTCCTTAACAGAGAAATCCTATATAGGAGAACTTCGGATTTAGGATTGTTGAGGTGTATCGACGCCGCAGAAGCGACAAGGCATTTGGAAGAAATACATGAAATACATGCAGGAACATGTGGACCTCACATGAATGGGTTCACTTTGGCAAAGAAGATTTTAAGAGCTGGATATTTTTGGATGACCATGGAGAGAGATAGCATCCGGTATGTGCAAAAGTGTCATCAGTGTCAAGTGCATGGAGATTTTATACGGGTTCCACTGAATGAGCTAAATGTGATGGGTTCCCCTTGGCCATTTGCTGCTTGGGGCATAGACGTTATTGGACCCATAGAACATCCCGCATCAAATGTACATAGTTTCATCCTGGTGGCTATTGATTATTTCACAAAATGGGTCGAAGCTTCGACATACAAGGCAGTGACTAAGAAGGTAGTGGCAGACTTTGTTCGCAATAACATAGTTTGTCGGTTTGGAATTCCAGAATCAATCATAACAGATAATGCAGCCAACCTCAACAACGATCTTATGAAAGAAACTTGTGAAAGGTTCAAGATTGCTCATCGAAATTCCACGGTTTACCGCCCACAGATGAATGGGGTAGTTGAGGCTGCAAATAAGAATATCAAAAAGATTTTAAGAAAAATGGTGGATGGTCATAGGTAATGGCATGAGAAGCTACCATATGCTTTGTTCGGTTATCGCACCACAATCAGAACGTCAACTGGGGCAACTCCTTAAATGTTGGTTTATGGTTCAGAGGCAGTAATACCTGCCGAGGTGGAAATACCATCTGAAGGATTATCAAAGAGGTTGGTCTGGACGATGCAGAATGGATACGTAACAGGCATGAGCAATTGATGCTCATTGATGAAAAGAGGATGGACGCCGTTTGTCATGGCCAACTCTACTAGAACAGAATGACCAAAACGTTCAACAAGAAAGTCATACCTCGACAGCTTACACCGGGGCAGTTGGTGTTGAAGAAGATCTTTCCTCACCAGGGAGAAGCCAAAGGGAAATTTGCACCAAATTGGCAAGGACCCTACATGGTTCATAGAGTACTCTCTGGAGGAGCGGTAATCTTAGCAGAAATGGATGGCAGAGTAAGCACAAAGCCAATCAATTCAGATGCCATCAAGAAATACTACATCTGAAGAACTCAAGATTAGCATTTATTTTGTGTACTGTCGCATTTTTCGTTGTAACAGAACTACGTTTAGACCTGACTTCCCACGGCGGGGTACGTAGGTAACCCACATCGGATTTGGTCTCCTTTAGAAAACCCAAAATCATCATTTCCATGTATTTAGAACTACGCTCAACCTGAATTCCCTCAGTGGGATACGTAGGCAATCCTTGTCGGATTCGGTCCCTTGCATTTTTCACTTTTCTATTGTATTTGAACTGCATACTGACCTGATTCCACTTGGATACGTAGGCAGCCTGAGTCAGGCCCGATCATTGCATTACATGTTCTTACATTCATTTCATATTTTTCACTTTCCTATTTGTATCGAACTACGTTACGACCTGATTCCACTTGGATACGTAGGAAGCTTGAGTCAAGCTCGGTCATTGCATCACATACTTTTATATCTCCCACTTGTATTTGAACTACGTTATAATCTGATTCCTATTTTGGGGACACATAGGCAGCCTGAGTCAGGCTCGATCAATTCTCTGCATACCCTTAGGAAACATTCCTCATAGTTAGCGTGACCTCAGAATATTAAAGAATATCGATCAACGCAGTGTCTACAAAAAATCTAGGAAAGCTTCGTCAGAAGGGTAAGAGCTATTGGAGGACTGTGTTGGATATAGCCAACAAAGTTGAAAGCTCGATGGACTTCGGAACATGTCATAATCTAAAAACACTGGATAATTACTATGTATATATATATATATATATACCTAATATATACGTAGTATACTTATTTTCTAGAATATACCTAATATATACGTAGTATACTTATTTTCTAGAATATACCTAATATATACGTAGTATACTTATTTTCTAGAAAAACAAGCTAGTTCATTTCAAAAATATTTTTTCCATCATCCACCTACCAAGTCTTTAGGTTAAGAAACTATGTGCGGTACTGACGAGGTATCGAAGTCCGCAAGTAAATGCAAATCAACACCCCCTCCCAAACTAAAATTTTCTTTGAGTGTAGGAACACATAAATCAAGAAAATAGCATCAAGTCTCGGGGCATGACCGGAAACGCCATTTGATTTCTCACGGTCATGAGCCAAAATACTCTTTCTCTACTTCATTTCCTGGAAATACTTCAACTTGCTTCTTATGACTAAAATATATTTTGTTTAAATCTTTGCAGGTACGCTCAAGATCTAGATCAAATACTGAAGAAAAGAGGGCCCTCGTAGAAAAATAGGATAGTTAATTTTCTGTCAAAATAACTCCACTAACTGGAGCTTGTAATCTAACCTCATCAACAACTCCGCCAATCGGAGACAACCGTCTAACAACGCCAAACTCCACAAGTCTGGTATTATACATAGAAAATGTCACTCAAACTCCACCGATCGGAGGCTGTACATAGCAAACATTGTCAAACTCCGCCAATCGGAGCCTGTATATAAGCAAAAGAAGCAACACTCTGCCAATCGGAAACCACATCGTAGTGACGTCATTGAAGCTCCATCGATCGGGGGCAAACACACATAGAAACGCTGTCACACGCCGACAATTAAATTTACATTACAATCTTTACACAACCGGATACATGCTTTTACATTACACCAGCCACCAGCCGAAGGCTTTACATTACAAGCTTTACACAGCCTGATACATGCTTTTACATTACAACATCCCCGCCAACCGGAGGCTTTACATTACAAGCTTTACACAGCCTGTAACACCCCGTATCCTAGATAGACCAAAAATGCAGATTTTGAGAAGTTGCAGGTGCAATTACGGTCACCATCCACGGACCGTAGATCAGACCACGGTCCGTGCTGGTGGTCCGTTGTTTACCACTGCAGCTCCTCCCCAGAACTCAGTCAGAAAAATCGGCTAAGTCCCGACTCGCGGACAGACCTACGGTCCGTAGATCAAACCACGAACCATGGTCTGTGTCCGTGGATCAAGACCTCCTCTGCCCAGCCTCTGACACAGACTACGGTCGACCAGCACGGACCGTCATTCAATCCACGGTCCATAGGTCTGACCGTAGATGAGAGTCAACAGCCAGTTAGCTGAAAATTGTTAATGGGTCAACTTCAGATGGTCATAACTTTTTGTACAAAATGAATTGTGTGTCCCATGAACTATTATATGATATATAATTGAATTATCTTTCCAACGCCGCCGAGTTTGCTTAATTCCGACCTCCGAGTAAAAAGTTATGCTCGTTTTAGTGAAGCCCTGTCG
>JAJOOO010013584.1:0-25967 GCA_029582685.1 Solanum piurae | reverse complement strand
TATATATATATATATATATATTATACTAAAAGTGGGAAGCCACAAAAGTAAAAGTTGAAATACTATTTTACCCCTATCTTAATTAAAAATGTTATAAAATATCTAAGAAATTAAATATTAAATAATAATTATATCATATTATATTATATTAAATGCTAAAAATGAAAACATGTTTTAAAACGCATTTTAAGAATGTCTCTCCATTCTCAAACATAACTTTTGAGCTTTATACAGAATTATAGGTAAACTTTTGGCTTATAAATATCATGTGCATGAGGTAAAATTATTATTGGCAAATACATAAGATAATTCATCTTTCAAAGCTCAGAAGAAAAAAGAAACAGATTTCATCAATTACAGAAAATGCTTAAGCATGGAGATCGCCGATTAAGGTAGAAGATTGTAGTAGAGTATTATCTTGCTTTCTGAAGGGTTTAGGCTTAATGGTGTCTGTCGTAGTAGTACTTTTATTGTTGTACGGTCTTGCTTTTGCTTTCTACCACCAATTGTTTATATGGTGTTTTGGTTATTGCACTTTTTTTTGTTGTTGTTATTATTTTCGTAATAGCTGTTATATCATATTATATTATATTCTCTTCACTGTCATTTTTTTTTTCATATTTACTATGATTTGCTATACTCGACTCAAGTTGAGATTCTTCTGAATTGAGGTAAGGTCTGTGCACATCCTACACTCCCTAGACGGATTTCACGAGATATGTTATTATTATAAAAGAAATTAGCTATAAAATCACACAACAAATTTAAATGTTTGGGCTGAATTGATAAATGTACATCTATTTTGCTTTGTTAGAAAGTTTTGTCGAGAAATATGTTTATTCATCTTGTTTGATAAGTTATTGATAATTTCTAAGATTTGGTTTGTCGTTAAATTTCAATTCTCTTAGTTAATTCAGTATTTAGAGGTATTTACATGCACTTACAATAATCTAGAGCATGAAATTCAATCGGCATATTTCTATATACCATTATGGGGCTATATTATATTGATTTTCTCCACGTATTTATTGCTAGATGGTAACTGTGTTTGCCCATTTTTTTGAGTTTATTTCTATTCAGCAAATAAATAACTAAAGTAATGAATTATAGTAAACACAATACAAGTTCAAATTTTAAATTCAAAAATTGTAAATGGTGTCTCTATATCATAACAACAAATATTTTCTCAAGTGACATAACTTTTAAAATACATTTTTGATTTATTATTTTGTTACACAAATTTTATAATAAAAGCTAAAAATATATATTCAACGCATGTTCCATATATATATATGTTATGGTGTGTGAAGAAATGAATATGATGTCAAGCACCGCTGGTAAATTTTGTCTCTACTTTTGTCAGAAATAAGTATTATCTTATTCTGGAGAAAAATATGATGCATACTTCGTTATATATAATTTGCAAATTATAGGATTTGTCAGTGCAATTACTTCCCTCTCATGGTCTGTGCCTTTTGTTTTTCCTCTTTAAACTTGTATCTTCGAATTGCGAATATGGATAGCTTATTGATTCTATATTTATTTTCTATCTATAATCTATATGAATAAAGTCTTGCGAATGATATTTTATTTTTCTTCTATTTTTTGTGCATTTTTTCTCTATTAGACTTCACCAATCTATTTTTTATGAATTTATTTTATCATTATCGCAAGTTTGTATTGTTATTTGGCTCAAATTAGTCATGTGACTTTATTGAAAGTGTGTTAACTACTAAACAAAGTTAAAAAATTACCGATAATAGCTTCAACGGAATTGATTTACCGATGATTTTTTCAAAGGAATTGATTTTAAACATTTCAATGGTCCCCTCATTTGGTGTTTCTTGATGCACATTAAAAAATATTACTCACTTCACACGATATGCATAAAATTTTAATTGTTCTAACGAATCTATAAAAATTTACATGGAACACACGTGGAACGCACGTGTGCAGAGACTAGTATCTATTATACATTAAAAGGACTGTTAATTTATTTTCTGCATATTCTTGGTTGAGTGATAATGATTATTCTATCTGGTTAATAATAAATTAGGTGCTTGCACGATATTATACTTTGGGTCGTGACATAAAATATGTATTGTCTTCCTTATTTCAAAGTTGAAAGAGAAACACATAGAGGGAGGGCCAAAACTACTCCAACCTTGCAATTATGAAGGACAATTAATGGATAATGTACAATAATATGAATGTAACGACCTGATTTCCTTCGTTAGGGAAAAGCCAATGGAGAAAGAATTGGGGTTAGAAAACTTTTGGTAGTAACTTGGAATTTTCTAACCTAGTCCAGATTTGGATGAAATCGGAGTCAATAAAGTCTAGGGAAATCTGGTAACAACTGGTTGATTAAATTGTGTTTTTGATTACATGAATAGATAGCTAAGACATTAAGGAACCCGTACGACTTTACGGAATTGAATTCGGGCGAGTAGAATTCCCAAAAATGATCTTAGCGTGAACGGGTGGTTTTTGAATGTCGAGGGTTGAAGGTGTGTTGTGAAATAGGGTTTGGAATTCAAATTCCAGCATTCTTTCTCCGTGCATGCCGCCATGGAGGAATGGCTTCCCCTGTAGCGGGACAGACGCGACTTAAGTCGGAAATAAAACCCCAAAAATGTTTTATTCTGCACTTTTTGACTTTGAGAGCTAAGGAACGATCCCAAGGGTTTTCTTGACAGTTTTCCACCATTCTTGAGGCTAAGGTAAGGTTTTCACTCCGCGAATGTGTTTTTTGATCCGTAGAACCTAGTTTCTTGGGTGATTATTGTTGGGGAAGGGTTTTGGAACTGTTTGGATGGTGGGAAAAGCCCTAATATGGGTATGGGGATCAAGGTTTGACCTAGGGTTGATATTATTGATTATGATCTGGGTAATTGGGTCTTGATTATTGATCCTTGCGTATAAATTATTGTTTGTAAACCTAGAACAAGCGGAAAGAATCTGGAAAGGGAAGATTCAAGTGCCTTAGGGGATTCAAGCTTGGATTCGAGGTAGGTGATGGTTGTGATTTCATATTGGTGTGATATATGTTTGTAATTGCTCATTATGATGCATGTATGTATGTGAATGTTGCATTATTTATCACCCTAATCATAAATGAGGATAATTAAAAAATTGTATACTATGAATCATTTCTTGTTGTATGATTGTGAGAATATACATTGTGATTGTGATTGGGGTTTGTTTAAGGTGTTGTTTAGTTTCGTGGTTGTACCCCTTTTTCTTAGACTTGTCGTTAGTAGAGTTTTGGTACAATGACTTTCAGGTTCTAGGAGTTGTTCTTCCTCATTAGTTTGGCTTATTTGTTTAAACCTTTGGAGTTTATGGGAACTCCGTATTTTTATTGTCATGTAAACCTGCTGTCGTATCTTTAAATACATAGTTTTTTGTTAAGTTGTTTAGTCTGGATTGTAATAATGGTTCTCCCACCGGAGGATTAGTGTGGGTGCCAATCACGACGGTCTGGGTCGTGACAATGAATGATTTTGAATTTAAGGTAAAAATTAATGGATCATTTTGGACTTGTTCTCTCCATAAATTGTTTTTCCCTTTCCTCCATTTGTTGTAAACCTTAGTTGGTTGAACCAGAGTAGATATATAGAGTGAAGGGTTAGAAGTTGTAACTCTTCAATTAAAAGTAGTACTGTATCCAAAGAAATTATACTTTATATATAAGTAAAAACCCACATTTTTCTAACCCCCATAACAAAAGTTTCTAATTTCACCATTAGTTGTTTTTCCATATAGCTACATTTGTTTGATATAACTTCTTCATCGATTATAAAAGGGGAGAGAAGAGTGTATTAGATTGAATCAAATGAATAGATAATGAACAGAAAAGAAAAGGAAGAGCATATGGACAAAAAACCATGAAGATATTTATAAATGTTTGTTTAGATTTATTTACTATAATTGATTAAAAGAAAAAGAAAATTATCAGAGAAGTACTCACCAATTAAAGATTTCATGTTTAGCAAATAAATTTTCTTTTTAATTTAAAAATAAGGTGAATATGTATCATACCTCTTAGGTTCTTTTTGAATGTTTCGTCGTAAAACAAAAGTCTAGGTAGCACAATAATTTTTAAAAATAGGTTAAGGTGTGTATCGCTAGAATGATAATACATTATGGGTGCAAAATGTTAGTAACTCGTAAATATTGGGTGGATAATATTTTCTACTAAATAGTCATTAACATATAATTAAAATCTGTATAAAGACTACAAAGGCTTAAACATTTTCTCACCACGTTCTTGTAACAACTTATTCCTTTTCTTGAGAAGTAAAAAATATGGGCATGAAAGGTAAGTTGATAGCTTCAATGGAGGTGAAGTGTGGAGGACATTCACTTTTTGATATTTTTCATACCAATACTCACCATGTACCCAATATAAGTCCTAGAAATATCAATCATTTTGAGATTCATGAAGGTGAGATTATAAAGGCTGGTTCGATTGTTAGTTGGAAATATAATGAAGGTAATACACATATTTTATAATCTCTCTTTCTACAAGTCAGTATGATTTACTAGCGTCAATTATCTACATTTAGAACTACTTGATATTAACTAATATGAAAGTTAATATTTAGGAAAATGATTTTTTTGAAAAGGAATATAACATCTTTTGATTGTGGGAGGAAGTATTTTTTTATTTAAATTATTTTAACTGTTGCATTAATTTTTTGGCTTCAACAAACACTTGACATCACTTAATAATCTTTAATAATAAGAAATTTTAGTAAATCAAAATATGTATAACAATAAATATTTTTGATAATATTTAATAGCATATGCTTTTGGTAATTCTCCATAACTTTAACTTCTTCTTTTTTGAGATTTTGACAGAAAACTCCACTCAAGCAAAATAGACAATCCAAAATTCATAAGTATTATATTGTTTTCCATGAAAATTTAATTCGGAAAAAAATAAATTATACAAAAATAATATATTTGAAAGTGTTTAAATTATTCATGTGAAACTGTAAACTTTAATTTGTTATAATATCTCTTGTATTTGTTTTAATGATTATAGGTGGAAAGGAAATGTACATGAAACACTTAGTTGAAGCCGTTGATCCTCACAACAAATCAATCACATGGAAACTGATTGAAGGAGATTTATTAGAGTTGTATAAATACTTTAAAGTGGTAACATATTGTGATCATCAATGGACTACTTGGACATATGAATATGAAAAGAAAACTGAAGATACCCCAGAGCCCCTCATTCACTTAGCTTTTATCCTTGACCTAATAAAGGATATAGAGGGTCACCTTCTCAAGAATTAGAAAATATGCATATATATGTGTGTGTTTGTCTGTGTGTATGAGAGAGAGATGAATAATTGGCTACTTCTAGCTAGCTAGCATATAGAATAATTTTTTTTATTAAAACAATATATGTGTGGGTGTGTGATGAATAATTTGCTAGATCTAGCTAGCATGTAGAGTAAATAACGTCAATATGTATGTGTTTGTGTGACGAATAATTGGCTAGTTATAGCTAGCCCGTGAAATAAATAATATTATTTTTTGTGAACATACTGTATATGTCAATATCTTCTATGGATGTAGTTCTTGAAAAACCTTGACATTTACCAATTAAAATTCCAAGTTTTGATGTTAAAATCCACAAATAATCAAAGAAAAATGAAGTTTTAGGGTCATAAAATCTTACTCAAAAGATTTAGCACAATAAATGTTTCCAAAATCGCCTCCAAGGATCATAAAAGCTAGTTTAAAATTATGTCTTTTACTCGATTATTTCTTTTAGACTAATTAGGATCAAAATCTATGATTAGAAATGTATATCATTTTTACAGAATATGGAGGCTTTCTTTCTTATACATAGTTTCTAATATTATTCACCGAAGGCATGAGGAGGTCGAACCTCTGTTTCAACATGTTATTGTCGAAAAAGTCCAAGAAGAATTATTCAACACGATTTAGATTAGCTTTCATCCAGTTAGGCATATTTGCGATAAAATGCAGTGCTCATTTAATAAGCTCAACCTCTCTGTTTCAACATGTTGTCATTTAACAACCTGTTTGGGCTTCCGACTTGCTGCATTAGATAAGTCAAAAATGAGCATGTTCCTATCTAAAATTATTCCTTGCAACTTTTATAATTTTTATCTTCAAAAGTAGCTCAAATTTTTTGAAGCCAAATATATTCAAGTTCTTGATTTAAGTTGCATTATTTTCTTTTGTTCATGAACTATCTTGTCTGAGTCCACACGAGCTCTTTCCTTCCATTTCGAGTTGGGTCGAAACCCAACACTAACCTCGAGTCAACTTGATATAAAACGTAGGTTCAATAAGGTGATATAAAGATCTGTATGAGGGCGGAAATGGGAAAAAACCCTAAAAACACATCAGCAACAACTCACTTTTTGGACAATAGTGAATTTAGGACAAAAGGGCTCAAATTCAATTCCTCTTTTACTCTTAAGTTATTTAATTGTTATTATGTATTGTCTTTTTTTACCTAACTCTAACTTTCGAATTTTTAATTAACTTAGTCTAATTGCCCAAAAAATGAACTATTTCTTTGTGTTCATTTTTAACGAATTTCATTTTATCAAGTCTTAATTCTTTATTTACTGAATCAAATATCTTTAGTCAAAACTTTTCATTAATCTTTAATTAATTAAAAGATAGTTTTTTCTTAACTAAACTGACTAATTTGGTTTAAGTTGTGAACTTTAAAGTGATCCGAATAAATTCTTACTTAGTCTATTTTTAAAAGATTATTCTTAATCTATTTGTAAAATAAAATGATCTTAATCTATTCCATTTTTTTTTTTAAAAGTTTTAGTCACTTGCTGTTTATTTTAAATGTTGTTTAAGTTACGTTCCCCATTTCTAAAAACTCAAAGAAAAAAATGTTTCTTTACTTAATTATTTAGTCAAAAGTTAGTCAAATACTTTAGTCAAATCGTAGGATAAATGCATGTTAGAGGCTACTATATATTCTAATACCTTCTTAAAGTAGAAATAAGGACCTCTTACCCATTATATCTAAAAATTTAAAGGCTTATCTGTTGAGACCTTTTTAAATTAAGTTTTCTTAATTTCTTTAAAAAATTAAGTGGCGATCATTTCTCTAAGTATTTTCCTAAATTTTCTTATACTTAGAACGTTTCAAAAAATGTCTTTTCTAAAATTATTAAATTCACGACATAACAGTTCGTGAAGGGTCTTTGCTTTTGTGAGGGTCGTGAAACCAAAGACCGACTTGCGTTCGTTATGGGTCAGGAAGGATGACCCTCGCTTTAGAGAAGGCCTCATCGTTTTCACGACCTTCGCTAAGCGAATGGCCGGCTTGTGAAAGTGAGGTTGGTCACTTAAGTGGGGTTCACTTTCACGACCAAGCCATCACTTTCGTGAAGCTCATGTTAGCGAGCTTGCGCTCGCAAAAGAGTAACTTGGGAGTGTTTTTGTTTTGAATTTTTGGGGTTTCTCCCTTATTTTCCAATACTAAGATTTTAGGACTCGGTTGAGGCGATTTACTGGAGGTTTTCAAAATAAGATATTTCGTTAACGATTCTTGACTCTATATCTTCTTTTACCTATTATTATAAATGAATATAACTGATTAAAACAAGATTTTTGAAGGATAAATTTGTGTTTCATTAAGAACCCAGGAACTTTGATAAACTCATGATTTTGAGTTGATTTCTACTCCTTTTTCATAATGATTTTCACCAATGGATCCCAAATTCTTTGGGTAACATATTCATGTAATAATTTTTAGATTCAAACCTTATTTTTGGAATCGGTTTTTGAGCCGATTTGACCCATTTATTCAAATGACATGATATGGGTGTTTATAGTACTAGAATCTCAGTGTGAATACTTGTTTGTCTAGATTGTAATTTTTTGGATATCATTAGGAAGGGAAATGCTCAAGTCTTGGATTGATTTGTGATTGATCAAGGCAAGAGAACTTCAAAACCTTGTTAAAGCTTGTAGAATATTGAACTCTCATTGTTGTTTGTAACTTGCTCAAATAGGATAATCTTAATTATAGAAATAGGGTTAATAAAAAGGAAACAATAATGATGTATTGAGTTACATAAATTGCCTTGAGTGTTGATATTGAATTTTTTGTTGATGAAATTCCTTGATAGTATTGTTGTGGATGTGAATTACTTGAATTTTTTATTTTCTTATTATTGTGTGAACATGTGTATTTGCATCGGTTCTGGACACTATGATGAAATGTATTGTGCTGATGCAAAGGTCAATACCGACGAGTGTTATTGATGTCGAGGTAATTGACAACAATTTTTATTAATGTTGAGGTCATTGCCGATGAGTTTTATTGATGCCGATGTGATTGTTGGCGAGTGTTATGGATGCCGAGATCATTGTCGGTGGATACATAGACTATGGGTATTCCTTGTAAGTACCAATTGATAGTTGTCGTAGATAAACTTGATTATTTTGATTGATGACTTCGATACTTTTGAGTTATAAACGTGATTCTTAAGATTGACGAACTTGAATTTGAAACTTGTGATTGATAACCTTGATACTTGAGATTGACGAACTTGGCTTTGATACTTGTGATTAATGACTTTGATACTTGTGATTGATAAAATTGACTTTAATGCTTATGATTGATGACCTTCATACTTTTGATTGATGAACATGATTGTTGTGATCGATGGACTTGACAATTATGATGTGATTAAATGTAAATGTGGAATGTGACTATGAAATCTTGTGAACTATATGTCGTGAACTGTTAGGATGGGCTGATTTATATGCAGGTTGTAGTAGTGGAAGTTTGGTTTGGATGAAAGGAGTTATCATTTTCTATCTAGTTTTACCTTGTTTTTAGTGAGTTTCTTGTTGTGTACCTTATATTTTGGTACTCACTCTTTTCTCTACACTTGTGGAGATTCTAAGCCCGGATCTGTGTGATTACCCATCTTCTAACTACATCCGAGGCTTTTTGTGGATACTTGAGAGGTAGTTGTTTATCATCTCGATGGGCCCTCTTGTTCCTTACTAATATTTGTTCTATTTTAGTGACAAAGATATTCACACTTGTAATTATCTTTCAAACTCTGTTTTTATGGATTAGTGGCATGTACATATGACAATCAGGTTTTGGGTGTATTTGAGAGCGTCTAAGTTTTCTATGGTTATATTTTTATTTGTTCCTTTTTGTATTTTTTCGTATTGATGGGATTTAGGCTTACTTGTCTTTGTGCGATTAGACGAGTGTCATCACATTTATTTTAAGAAATTAATTATCAATTTCATTGTCTATTTACTTGGTCATGTTTTCAAACATATTATGTTATTATGTCATTTTTATGCATTTCCCTATATTATGTACATTTCAAGTACTGACCGCATACACTTTTTCCTACATTATGGATCCACATCCTTCTTAGCACGGTTATACTGGATTCTATCATCCTAGCACAACTTTTGTGAGTCCTCATGGTTCGGGGGTAGTTCTTATGTTCAGTTTAGACTTTACTTTTCAGTTTCAGATTGTTCGAGCGAGCTAAGGATTCTCCTACCAACTCACTTATGTTTAAAGCCTATTTCAAACATTATTATTTCCTCTTATGAGTCTTCCCTAGTTTCCAAATTTGTTGATGTATATATATTGTTTTCAGTAGTAAGGACAAACTTTTGACATTTTTCTTGTTTTGCATTATGGACCTTTGTTTCTTTCTTATAAAAGTTTAGACTTCTGTCCATTTTGTTTCAAAGAAAAAATTACAACCATAATGGTGACAAGGAATGGGAATAACTTATTAGAAGTTACGAACTTTGGATATCCACCATAATTCTAATATTTTATAATAACATATACATTATCTTATTCTTGATATTGTTTTATGTCTTGAAAATTCTTAAATGGTATGATTTTGTTGTTAAGATATGGTATCTTTTGTTAACTATTCTATACCTCACACAATAGGAAATTGAAAAAGTAAATTAAAGAAATAGATATGACACTTTAAATTTGTTGAACAAAAGGGTCAAACAGTTAATGTCCTTACTTTCTTCCAGAGTTTGGCAGTTTATTGAAAAACAAAATTACGCATATGACATTTTCTCTTTAACTAAGGGTGTGCTTGGTATGAAAGAAGATTTCTTTATCGTAGAATTCTATTATTAACTGGTGTAGCCTCGTTCTAATTGTTGTGTTGTACTCCATAGTTTCATTGGGGGCAAAATTTGGTTCCCATCGCCTTTCTGAGAGAAAACTCCCTATGACAAACCACGGGCCTTCATGTAGTGCTTTCATCATATTTTCAATTTTGATGAATTTGGTAAAATAAAAGTCTCAGCCTAAATAAATTAGAATGAGGGGCTCAGTGGGGTTCCATAGGTTGATCAATTTGCTTTTCATATAGCTATGGGAGATGCTCTTCCCAAATAATTTAACCATGACTAAGTGTTTTGATGGGCTGTAAATTCTCAATATTTTTCATTGTCGGCTTTATGGACCATATTTATTTTGTGGTTAAGCTATGGTACCTTTTGTTAACAATTCTATACCTCCCACGATAGGCATTAGACAATAGGTAATTGAAAAAGTAAATTAAAGCAATAGATATGACATTTTAAATTTTGTGAACCAAAAGGTCAAACAATTAAAGTCCTTACTTTCTTCAAGAGTTTGGCAGTTTATTGAAAAACCAATTTACGCATATGATATTTACTATTTTACTATATCTTTGAAGTTTGAAATGCTACGAGCAAAAATATCTCCTTGTGCGGTCCTTTTTTGTTTGTAAAACTGTAGCAATAAATAATGCATAAATCACTCTTCTGGTGTTCATTACATTTATGTAATTTTTGAAATATTCAAATTAATTTTGTAAGACTATTTTAAAAATCCTTTAACAAGGTAAGTACAAGATATAGATCATAAAACAGCTTAAAATAGTTATATTTCTGTAATTTTCTTAAAATGTCATATTATTTCTGCAAATTTTTAGAAGAGTACTAATGAAGTAGATTGTTAGCCAAAGATATGGGGCATATGACACAAGTTATAAACTAAATCTTTTATATCTATGTCTAGTATAAAAATAAAATCGCAAAAAGATTATATAGCAGACAAATGCGCACAAAGTGGTCACCATAGAATTCTCACCTTAAGTGCAGAGACTGTGGCAGAAGTTGTAGCGATGCGGGTTATCCTAGTGTTTCAAAAAATCATTCTTTTGGACTAAAACATATTAAGCAAACAAAATAACTTTGTCACAAATATTTAAGAATCTGATATAAAACAAATTAGAGGAAATAAAGTAATATATATAAAAAAAAGTTAACAAGAATGTATTGAGATAAAGAGAGGAAAATTTCTTGTTTCTTTCAAGTATTTTGTAAATTTATTGAAGTGAGTATGTGCAATGACCTATTCCGTTGTTACTGAAATATCCACTGTCAAAGCAGGAGACTGTTCAACTTTTAAATATTTTCGAATACAAATTTGAGTCGAGGTAGCAATGATTTTGTTTATCAAAAAATATGTAACCTTTAAACTAAGATTTGAACCATCCTATGTGTAGATAGACCCAAATCTGATGAAATTTAATTATTTGTAGATTTTAAGGTCAATTCTTTAGTGTAGAAGTACATTAACTATGAACTAGGGTCGTACAAAACCTTTAGCACGAAGTTGAGTTGAAATCATCCTTACTGTTTCGATATAATTAAGTTTTTCTAGGGTAAACTTCAAACCAGAACATCTCCTAGAATACAAAGAGTTACTTGGCCCATAACAAATTAATATAATTTTCTTCAAGTCATCTTTTAATTGCCACCAACCGTTCATTAATCCAAATACGAAGAAGAAAAATATGATTTTTTTACTAAAATGTGTCTACGCGGAAAAAACTAATTCTCTATAGCGAAGGCAAGCTCTCCATAACAAACTTTTGTATGCTGAACAATTTCACTATAATTGCTACACATAGAGTTGTATGGTAATTATAAGATTCCCATTGATGAGTAGACACTGTCTAAGGTGAGCTTCATGATAAATGGTTATGCATATATTCAAAGGGTCATGTATCATGTTGGTACAGTGAAAGGACGAAGATACATGGTCCCCTATAGGTCATGACTATTGGTCAAATGTACTACCCATTAGCTTGTGTGTACTGTTGCATCCAAACGCACACACAAGTGTACATGGTCGTGCAAGTAATAAAGTAGTTCTTTTTTGGAAAGTAGATGCCGAATCCACAGAGACCTGTCGATTAACTATTTACTAATCTATACTAATTCTGATTATTTAATCAAGGGAAGGATTTCAAAGGTGAATATATTAACCAAACTAAAAATAAAGATAAAACAACTAATAAACAATTAACCAAGAAAAGAGAGTTTTTTCACACAATCAATGCATGAATCGATCTAGGATTATATTTAATTAACAATCATGTTTAGCATCAATTTTATCAACTTATTTGATTATCTAATTATTGATTTACAAGGTTAATATTATGATCATGATATCCCGACCTCTAATTACCTGCCTAGTTGACATCTAACTACACCATTTAGCGGGGATAGATTGAATCCACAATGGAGCATCAAGCTATCTTGTTGCTTCATAACCAAGAACGGTACTTAGGTATATCTCTATCCTAAACACACATTAATTCAAGTGATATGCAAGAAAAGATTATGCTCCTTATATTACATGTTGTATCCCTCTATTCCTCTCCCAAGTTCAAGAGAACACAATAAATTTGTTCTAACTGTGATGAAACATTGAAATAGTACGCACAAAAATATAAGAATAATTAACATGATAAACAAATATGCCGAATCAAGAATCACTTAATAATTATTTTATAAGTTAACATAATCCTAGAACGAGAAGTTTAACTCCACATAAGCGTGGATAAACTAAAAAAAATCATTCAAAGAAAAGGAGTACAAATCATTCAAAGTAAATTTGTAAAATTAATAAAGTAGAAGTAAAGATGAAACACAAGTTCTATGGCTTTCACGGCGGCTCATAACTCTTTCTAGGTCAAAATTTATTTTCTATGTTGTATCCTCTTCCCTTAATTTTTTTTTTTATGGACTATTTATAGAGGTAGAAAACCATAAATAAATTAATTGAGTCCAAAATAAATTGAGAAACCCAAAATCTAAAGGGTTTCGTGTGAAAATGCCGTTGTCTTTCAATAAATTTGCTATGGCCTTTGACGAATGCCACGTTGCAGTGAGATAATAAACATTCAATTTGCTTTCTTAATTTCTGTTAGCATTCGAATATATATACATATTAATATATTATTCAATTTAAGTCATTAAGTTTTATGCTTGATTTTCTTTTATAATCTTCCATTTTTAATTTTTTTAGCTCCAAATTTCTTCATCTTTTTGTCATTTTAATCCTAGAAATAAAATACATTATTATGAACAATCCATAAAATTCATAATAAAAAGGACAAATAAAAATACTAAATATGAAGCAAATAATAATTAAAATTATAAAGTTTATAGTCTAACATCATGTACAAATGAGAGAGTGAGATACAAAGGTGATAATTCTATTGGTGTTTATATGTACTTGAATTTATGTTGTGTGGTAATTACTTATATGTTTGAGCTTTGTAACTCCTGTGTTGATTTATGAATTGTGTATTCTCAATTGTAATTGTGTGACATGTGTTGTGACTCTTGTTAGGAATTATGTTGTGACGTCTACTTGGTGGTTTGCATATCGTATTGGTCGATATTGGAGGGATGTAGAATTATAGACATAGTAGGATAATACTGGTTGTGTACATGTTGGTATTGTGTAACACCCCAGAATTTTTTTTAACTAAGACTCGAACACTTCTTCGTTGTGAGTAGGATTTTACCAAGAAATTTAAAATTTCTTAAGTCCTAAGGTCAAGTCACTAGATATAGCACCTGGAATTCCAAAAAGAACTAAAGAAAGTTCATTCAAGTCATTCCTAAGTTCTTCTAAGTTTTGGGTCAACTTCAAACAACCATAACTTTTAGCATAGGATGAGTTAGGAGATCCATAATATATCAAATGAAAGATCTCTGAGTCCTCTTTCCAATGCGGTCGAGTTTGCTAATTTTTGAGCTTGTATGAGGGAGATGTGCCCTTTTTAGGTTAGGTTGTCCATTTACGGAAAGTTACCCAAAAATATGAGGGGTATTTTGGTCTTTTCCTTACCCCATCAGCTTATAATGATTTTAAGTAAAACTAGTTTCACGGCACGTGCATTGCACGTGTGTATCATATATATAGTATATGATGTAAACTATAATTAATATTACTAAATTAAAGTTTTTTAGTAAATAATTATAATGGAACGAACATAGGACAAGTGTTTTTAAATTATTAATATATATTGTCATAGAATTACTTGTATTTTGAGATAAAAATGACCAAATATCATTAAAACATTTCAAAATATATTCAAAGTTTAAATATTGGAGAGAGTGACATTTATTTAATAATATTATTTCTTACTTCACTCAATTTTGTAAACAAATCTAACCAACAAAATAGAAAAAAAGATCAATTAAAAAAAGTCACCAATAGTCTTTCCTCTTGAGGTTATGAACATAAATGATGTACACCATTTAAGTACAATTTTTGTCTTAAATATTCATACTTGAAATTTAGTATGTGCATGAGACTAATAAGGATTACCATAAGTATTTCAATATTTTATCTTTATATGTAACATATCTTTTACAAAATATTATTACTCAATTAATGTTTGAGTAAGACTATCATAGAGAAGTAATTTTACAAAAAAAGTGTACTTGGTTGTTATCATGAATGATGGTAATATATACTTTAGTAGAATAATTTAATTTTAATATATGAATAACATCACCTATGGTTAAAAATATTTTATTTCATTAAGTTTCTACCTTATCTTTGTGGAATTGTAGTCTTCTTCTTTTTTCTGCCGCATACATATCATATAGTTGTTGTCTAATGAAAGTATCTACTATATATCTTATAAAATTTGTATCATGATATAAAATATTTAAATTTTTCAATGATAAAATTAAAGTATTATTTGTAGAATCATTAATTTGATTCAAGATCATTTTATGACCAATCACTATTTTGTTATCCATTTTTATATAGCTAGTAAGGAGTGTATCTTGTGACATAAATAAAATTATATGGAACAATACATAGCCAATGAAGAAGGAAGACGAAAATATATGTTCATGCTATATTCACTCTAGTTTTTCATTTGATTTAATTCTCTTGCCACCAACACTTTACTTTCTCCGTTCATTTTTACATACATATCTATTAAAAAATAATTATTATCATGGCTATGTTATCATATGATAAGTAAAAGTGAAAATCTATTTTTGAAATAGTGAATTTAACATCAAAACTAATAATTCAATGGACTACGTTGACACCCATTGTTTTAGCAAAATTAGGAAGAAACTCCTTCGTTTGAGGGAAAAGAATAAAAGATAAAAAAACAGAGAAGAAATATCTTACACAAATCATATGCCTTTTTCATATCTATTTAATATTATTGTCTCTCCCACAACTTTTCATCACTGTTAACTCATGAAAATGGTAAGAAAAAATACGTGTGTGAATCGATGAATGATTTGCTACAATTTTTTGACCAACTCTTTCTTATGAGGTACCTCGAATTTCGTTGAATTTCGAACTTAATCAATTTTAGCAAATAACACTTGAGATTTTCTAAAGAAGAAGAAGAGTAGAGAACTTAAAGAAATTGTAGTTTAAAAGTGTGAGGAAATCCCTCTATTTATAACTACCAAATAGTAGTATGAATAGGTGTTAATTGTGCCTTATCCGAAAAGTCATAACCTTTCAAAAAAGTCACAACCCTTCTAAAAAGGCACAACCTTTTAGATAGTTACAACCTTTCGAAAAAATCACAACCCTTCGGAAAAGTCACAACTCATTGAAAAACTCACAACCCATCAAAAAATCACAACCCTTTGAAAAAGTTACAACTCATTGAAAAAGTCACAATCCTTTAATTTGAAAAGGTATCTACTTTCAATATAATAAAATTAATAAAATTAATAAAATTAATAAATAAAATAAATTGAGTATTTTTAATTGGGGATATTATAGATATAGAATATATATAGATTTTGGCGTCAAAACTTATTTGGTTCAGGTTTACAAATCCTAATTACGCTTAGGGTTTTAAAAGAGAGTTCAAGAAGATAAAAGAGAAGAAAGGTGGAAAAAGTTCAAGGCGTTCGTCGAGATTTCTTGCAATCTTCGAGGAATTTTCGCCAAGGATTCGATTCTAAGAGGTATGTAAGTTTCCATAGTGTTGGGTTCGTTCACCCACACGCCAATTATGAGTTTCTTTCGTGAATCTATCCATAAATATTGAGAAATTTAAGTTCTTGATTAGTGCTCTTGAAGTATTGTTTTCGTTCTTGATTTAGGATGGGTTGATGAGTTCTTGAGAGGAAAGTTAGGAGTTTGAGAGTTGTTTTTGAGTAGATTTCCGTGTACTTATGTTTGGTATTCGAATCTAAGTAAGTTGGTAAGAAATCATTCGATTCTAGGCAAATTAGAGCAAAAAATTGGAGAAGAATATTCGTCAAATAGTTCTGGGAGAGGGCTGGGGCGGTGCCCCAGCAGTGTAGCAGGTTGCTGCCTCTGAAGTTTAGGGGCTGGCGCTACGCGCCAGCAGTGCGCCAGGGTCGCCTGCCCCCACATTTTTCCGTCGTTTTACCCCTCTAAGTTCTTTTAAAGTGTACCTTCACTCCCTATTGATTCTAACTACTCTAACTACATCTAAACATCGAGAAATCATTCATAACATGAATCATAAACCATAAATTCATAATTCAAATTCAAGGAAGAGTTAAGAGTAAAGTTTGAGGAAGTCCCTTTGAGTCATTTTGAGAAGTTTTCTACAATAACTTATAAATTGTTTCAAGACTCGAGTAAGTGAGTATGAGAAAGAGGAGAATGTATTCATGAGCCTATATTATTATTGAGATGTTTGAGTCAAGTCTTTCATGCCCATAAATTCTTCATGAACTCCATAATGTGAGTATCTTTGAGTATCACGACCCAGACCGCCGTGATTGGCACCCACACTAACTCTCCGGTGGGAGAACCACTACTACAACCCAACTAAACAACTTAACAAAAACTAAAGCATTTAAAGATATGGAAGCAGGTTTAAATGTCAACTAAATAATGAGTTCCCATAAACTCCGAAGTTAAACAACCAACTAACATAACGATAGCAGAAATTCAACCCCTAGAACCTGAAATTCATTGTACCAAAACTCTACCAATCAACAATTCTAAGAAAAAAGGGTACAACCCCAAAATAAACATACAAAAAGTCTACGATATAGTCTGAGTCCGAAAAGAATGGACTAAGCAACTGAAGGACCCATGTCAGCCTGAAAGAACTGGCCCACCCTTGAATCCGGTCTCGATCAATTATCGCCTAGTTGAGGTCTATCAGTAGCCGCCTGAAGATGCCCTGTACTCATCAAAGAACGAGAAAGTGTCGTATCAGTACACAACCATGTGTACTAGTAGGATCACACGGCTACTCCAGTAAGCGAAACATACGCAAGTCATTACAACACAGTAAACACACATATACATAATGCATAATTCAGTTATCATTTAAGAAGCAATGTACAATTCAATAGTATGAATAACAAGTAGATACAACAGTTTATAATGGCCTTCTCATGGAACCCACACCCAAACTGTTAGTGTGTCAGAACATGACACCCAATCCAATTTATATATGTGTCGGAACATGACACCCGATCCAATGTATGTGTCAGAACGTGACACCTGATCCAATGTATGTGTCAGAACGTGACACCGATCCAATCAGCGCAACCACAATCACAACCACACCATAATGAATAGTACACCTACTCGCACATTCAAGTAACAGTTTCATGGCATGTAATTGTTCACACATAATCATTTCATTAGATTTGATTCACCTTTCCCTATTCATATACACGCAAGCATACAATGAAGCAATTAACAGGCATATATCACACAAACAGGAAATCAAACCATCACCTACTTCGAAACCAAGCTTGAATCCTCCTAAGACACTTGAGCCTTCCCTTTCCAGATTCTTTCAGCTTGTTCTTGGTCTAAAACAATTAAATAATGCAAAGATCAATAAACAAGGCCTAATTTACCCATATAATAATCAAACTATCAATCCTACGCCAAACCCAAAATCCCAATACTCAATTTAGGGGTTTTCCACCATTAACTTCAGGCCAAAACCCTCCCCCAATGATATTTACCTAAGATTCTAAGTTCTACGAATCGAAACACAGATTAGGGGAGTAATTATCTTACCTTTATCGTTAGAAATCACGGAAAACTGTCAAGAAATTGCCCTGGGTCGTCTCTTAGCTCTCAAGAATGAAGTTTTGCATAAAATACATTTTAGGGGTTTTTCCCCGATTTCAGTCGCGACTGTTGAAGTATTGTTTTTGTTCTTGAATTAGGAAGGGTTGATGAGTTGTTGAGAGGAACGTTAGGAGTTTTAGAGTTGTTTTTGAGTAGATTTTAGTGTACTTATGTTTGGTATTCGAATATAAGTAAGTTGGGAAGAAACCATTCGATTCTATGAAAATTAGAGCCAAAAATTGAAGAAGAAAATTCGTCGGAGAATTATGGGGGAGGGCTGGGGCGGCGCGCCCAAAATGCGCTAGGTTGTTTCCTCTGAAGTTTAGGGGCTGCCTCCCCGGCTAGCAGTGCGCCAGGGTCGCCTACCCCCACCCATTTTCTGGTGTTTTACCCGTCTATGTTCTTTGAAAGTGTACCTTTACTCCCTATTGATTTTAACTCCTCTAAACTACATCTAAACATCGAGAGATCATTCATAACATGAATCATAAACCTTGAATTCATAATTCAAATTCAAGGAAGAGTTAAGAGTAAAGTTTGAGGAAGTCCCTTTTGAGTCGTTTTGAGGAGTTTTCTACAATACCTTATAAATTGTTTCAAGACTCGAGTAAGTGCATATGAGAAAGAGGAGAATGTATTCATGAGCCTACATTATCATTGACTTCATTGAGTCAAGTCGTTCATGCCCATAAATTTTTCATGAACTCCATAATTTGAGTATCTTTGAGAGGAGTGGTATCTTCAAGTTCTTAGTCTCGAGTATTAAGTTCCTAATCATTTTGGGATTTATCCCTATCATGGGACTACTACATGTTAACCATGAAAGTTCTTGAGTTGAGTAGTTTGATGTTTGCGCATTAATCAAGACACAACTTCCAATTCAAGTGTCTACGATCGTACGATAGTAATATAACCCAACCGAATGGGTTGGGGTCGAGTCCCAAGGGAGCGGTTTCTGAGAATTAAAGGTTTAGCACGATTTTTATCTAGTCAACCATAGTTAAAAACATTATCAAGTAAAAACATCATAAATTAAAGGGTTTGACACAAGTGTCAATTATCAAATGAGGGTTTTGTAGCAATTAGCAGCTAAAAACAACGAAAATAAGAGTATACGAAGTAGGAGACGGGGATTCTTGGGATGTGATAGGAATATGGGATAAACTAGACAATTGTGTAATTGCTATTGATAGAAAAACATTGAATATTTGTAACTAGGCTAGACTTTAGTGCGGGTAAATTCTCTCTCGAGCAACTTACCCCGAATCAACTCGGTTTCTCTCGAACACCGAGTTTCTGCTTTAAGCACAACCTCCGCCTTAGCCCATTCACTCTCTCGAGCTGAATGTGTGTGAGAAGGCCTAGGATACACTCTCTCGAGCTGAACCCATGTCGACCCAATACCACTGTCTATCAATTTAGTAGTCTTGGTTTTCGAACCTCTCTCTCGAGCAAGCCAAAAACACGAAGATGAAATCATATTTGCAACTACAATTCCCTTAAGTTCAAACAGAACTACTAAACGAAATCACAAATAAACAACAAATAGACTAACAATAAGCAATACCCAACAGTAAATTTAACCCATATTCACAAAAATCACACCCCAAGAATTGGGGTTTTAGCTAGACATGCGAAAGAGGAAGAAAATGATACCAAATCGAAATAACATCAACTGGGTATGATTTATTTTCACTTTAAACGAGTCTAGGATGAATATTCTTCAAGACCCACACCCAATTTCTTGGAGTTGGGAACCTTCAAATCTTCAAGCTCAAGAACAATGTCTCCCAAAACTAATACTTAGAAAAATAAAATGTTGTATCTGAAATTGCATACTAGGATAAAAATTTAAACTAATATTTATAGTTGTCTAAAAATGTGTTGCAAAGGATCACTCGGTGCAGTTAGTAGGGATCGCAGATCCGCCCTTTGGTCTGCTTCATCGCCTTTCAGCTTTTTCCTTCAGCATCTTCGCGTTCTTGATCATTGGGCGATATAGTACTGCTTCGCGGAACTGTTCGGTGACGCGTTGACTGCTCTTTTTCATCGCCGACTTGATCTTTTCCTTCAAGGCTCAGTACACTGGATCTTTGGGTGAGGTAAAGGCCATTCGGCGACTTACCGAATGCATCAGGCGATCCTCAGGCCTTCTTTTCTTCGTCTTTTCAGCCGTTTTGTTCTTTTTGCCAAGTAGTGTCCATGCTTTGCCTCAAACTCCAAATACCTGAAACTTAAGGATTTACATCAGTTATTGAGAAAAAGATGCATTTGAGGACACTAATTCTATTAAAATGAAGCCCTTAATGAGTCCAAATTGTGGACTCATCAACACCCCCAACTTAAACTTTTGCTTGTCCTCGAGCAAACTCAAGTTCAGCCGTTCAAAAAAGATGTCTCGAACAGTGTTACACAAGATTCAATCATGAATGCACATAATAAGACTCGATTTACTTATGCAAAGATCAATTGTGCACTCAAAGATTCAAGTTGTGACTCATTGTTATCAAAGAATCGCATGCTCACAATACTTGCTTCAAATGCAAGTTCAAGCTCAACCAAAGTGTTCAAATGCCCTCGCATAAAGAATGATTCCATATTCACACACAATGGTTCACAATTTAAAACTTTGGAATCAAATGCAACGCTCATACTCACAAAGATGAATACAATGCACGATTTCACCCATAGGTTTACTCGTATTTTCCAATCAATACTTGCTTCCGCTCACTCAAGATCTAAAAGGTCTTTTCAAGTCTTGTAATGGGACTGAGTGCAAAGGTATGGTCATTTAGGCTCAGTAACTTTCATCCTCATGAAATGTGGTGCTCGCAACACTTTCTTTCCTCTTATTTCATCATTTTCTTTAGTGCTCATAAGCCATTCCATTATTCACTTTCCATGGATTGTTCGGAAACCTCATTTCTTTTGTACTTTATTCCATGACTTTTTCTTTTTCATTCTTTTCCTTTTCTTTTTTTTTATATGGAGGGGTTCCATTTTTCACAAAACCATGGGTTAAATGAGACTTTTCTTGCACTTCTTGACTTGCCTTCTCTTTTTACCACACCCCTAACTTAGGCTTTTGGGCTAAGTTGGCTATTCAATCAACCACATATCAAGAGGATTATGGGTAGTGGATTTAAGAAAGGTCATGTTTTCATCAAGTTTGTTCCAAAGAAAGGTAAGGCTCAAGGGGTGTTAAAAAGAGGTTCGCACACTCACAAGGTTGGCCAGAAAAGAGGTATATGTCAAATTGGCTCACACTCTTTAAAGTTGCCTAAAATCATCTCAAGAGTTCACATCACTTCAGTCAACTGGACCAACAGGGAAAATTCTAGGATTCATCATGCACAATTCACAGTAAGCTTATCACACTAGGCATTGACTCTACAGACAAACAAGACTTCACACTTTTCTAGTGTGCAACGGTCATTACAAGAGAATCGATTCGATAATAGGCTAGGCACAACGATATGTAAAGAGTTCACATATTGTCTATGCAACTTCATTTGGCCTCATCGTAGCCATACATTCATGTTTGATTTATTGAGAGCACTATTCGAGTCATCGGGATTTATCTAAATCGATACTCAAATTGACACAAGAAAAACCACATTTTCACACAAAATAAGAGGTGGTAGAAAATTTTCAGAAGGGTCAAAATCATGTGGCAATTTAAAACATGGATCCATAAGCTCAAACATCCACAAAAAGAAGTATAAACATGATAATAGTCTACAACCCAAATATATATAGAAAGTAGTCACAAAATTCACACAAAAAAGGTGGGCCTCACCCCACCAAAAATAAAAGCATTTGTCCTCAAATGCAAATACATAATATCCAGAATGTAGGATAAAGAAAGACAGAGAGGGAGGTAAAGAAAGGTCGTGTCTATGCAGTTGCTCCATTTGTCAGGACCTCAGTGCCCGGTGCGGCACTCTAAATCTGGGCATCAGTTCTCGAGGTCACCTCAGGAGGAACAACAACTGCACTAGGATCTACCATGTGAATGTCTGCCAAAGAGGCCTGCGTAGTTGCATCTAGCATGGCCTCCTCAGTCTCATTAAGGTCCTCATGTGAAGTCTCCTCAGGAACGCCATACATCTTCTCATCTTTCTCCTCCTCACACTCGAGCTCAGCTGGCTCAACTATGTCATCGAGGATCTCCACCGTCCCGAAGACCATAGCCATATCGGTGGACTTCAGTTGGTTCACATCTCAGCTCATTAACAAGTGACTTTTAAAGCTGTCACTTCCTCGGTGACTCCTTTTCCACGCTTACACACCGCTATCCTATCCTCAAGGGCATCAATGGTAATGTTCACTAGTGTCACAACATTTGCCAGAGTAGTCTGAATCATGCCTGGAATGGAGGCTTCGAGTTTGGATGCACGACGATCAGCAGAGTGGGCAAGCTGCCCCATCCGAAGTAACAACGCTTGGGTGAGTGGAGGTCTAGAGACAACATCAGCAACAGGTCTAGGAGGTAGTGCAGCATTAGAAGAACCTGGAGTATCATAAGGAACAACAATAAGAGTACATGAAAGCCCAGGGGTCTGAGTAGGCAACGATGCCTGTGTAGGTGATAACTCTGTGTCCATACCCGGGGATGAGTCCACCGGGGCTGCCTTCTTCTTCTCTGCCTGATCCTTAAGATACTCAGCTTCGATCCTCTGGATATCAGTGGAGGACGTGGGAATCACTTCCACATTCTTCTTTTCATCTCTTGGTTCCCGAGCTCATCTGCACAGCTCGGTGATCAATACCGGGAAAGGAAGTGACATTTTGCACTGCTTTACCCGCATAAGCATATCCTGCTCCATAATCATTCCCAGATTTAGTCTTGTCCCATTAAGGATACAACCAAGAAAGGCTGCTTTAGTATGGAGGAGTATGGACTCATTCTGGGACGGTATATTGGTACTTCTGATGAAGCCAAACCAAAACTGTGCAGCGATGTTCAGATCCTCTTTCTCAATCTGTGCTCCACTTTCAAGCCACTTTGGAACACTGTCCGATATTAGCGGGGACAACCACTTCCTCATGTCTTCCAAAGTCTTTGTTCTAATCATATACTGACAATCGTCTTCGATGCCAGTGGAGCATTCTAGGATTGCACTGATTGCATCGGCATCACACTTCACTATTTTACCTCTAACAACCACATAACCAACTACTTTGAAGGCAGTTGCCTGTTTCTTTCTCTATGGTATCAAGACACTATAAGCGTTGTAGAACTCCGGGACCCAGTTAGGAATGTACGAGCCACGTGGCTTGGTGAAGATCTGGAAATTGTGAAACTTCAGACATCCCATAATTTCAGGGTACCTGTCAATCACTCCATCAGTGGACAAACGATTCTCCTCAAGGATAATCCTCAACCCCTCAGTCTTTAATCTATTCATCGACTTTGGAGGAGGTCCCTGTACTAGGGGTGCAAGTACCATTGTCTGCTCTGGAACTGGAGGTGTAGGAGTGATAGGCTGGGGATCCCTGATCCTAGATGGATCATTCAACTTCTTAGATCGCAATTCAGCCATATGTGCCGTGATGAGCTCTTCTTCATCAGAAACATCAGCTGGGGGTTCCTGGTGTTCACCCTCACTCACAGAAGCAGTGAGGTAAGTGTCATATCTACATTCGCTGTCGGAACTGGCCTCTGGTGATGCCTGTGCCTTGCCTTTCCTTTTCCCTTCCCACCAGTTATGGAAAGTTTGTAGCCTTGCCTTTTGATACAGCTGCACCTTCAATGATTTTAATTCATTTTGCCTTATTGCGTGGTGGCATGTTTCTACCTGCAACTTTGGGTCTAGCCATATCTGAAATATATTGGGAAAAAGTTAGAAACAATTTACTTCGAAACTCAAACAATCAGTAGCAGATAGACTCGCCGAACCAATCGGCGAGTCACCAAATCGCTTTGGCGAGCTGGATCAGGCTGGCCGAAGTAATTGGCTCAAAAGTCTTGGCAAGTTGGCGATGAGATGGTCATGTCGGCTAATCGCTGACTACTTTCGGCGATCAAGGGTTAGTCTACCAAAAGTAACAGTGCAACAAGGGTTTAGGGGTGCAGACAAAAGGCGATCAAGCAGCCTTTTGGCGAGTCGCCGAGTGGTTTTTGGCGATCTCAGGCTTTTCGCCGAAAGTTACAGAACTTAACTACTCATTCATCATGAAATTAAGGGCGAGATGGGGAACTTAAGGGAACCGCCGAGTGGTTCGGCGAGCTTGAACAAGCTCGCCAACACGACCCAACGTACCTACTTTCAATCCTACTTTTCAAAATCAGCCTCACAACCCCCGAAAACAAAATTAGCACTTGCACTAGCGAAATTAAACTAAGCCCATAACTCCCATCATCTCAGGATACTCAGATTTCTCTTGGTTCTGCCACACTAGGCAATCACAACCACATAAAATCTAAATCATTTTAGCGCACAAGCATACGGGATTTCAAAAATCAAGACAATACGAGCAATAATTTTGGATTTACATAGGTAAAGAAACAATCTATATCTATTAGAGAGGCCCAGCACACGACAACAAGATAAAGATATTACACATGAGTACAAGCTTCTTAAAAATAAACTAGGGGTTCAGAAACCAACATTAGATGTCGATTAAGATAAGATTGAAATGCTAGGCTGCAAAGTGGTCCAAATCTAAGCACAAATCGATAACTAAAATACTTTAAAATATCCGAGATTAAAGAAACTACTAAGGAGGTGCAATTTTGTGAAGTACGAACACGAGGGGAAAAGAAGAGTTTAAAACATTAAAGCTTTTGGCCCTTAATAACCGTCCAGTTCGCATCTATTTAGCGACGTTAGTCGCACTCGCCAATCCACACGGCGATACTCCGAGTGGTCATGTCACACCCCAAACACAAGGGCGCAACTGGCTCCTAATGCCAAAACTCAGGCCCGAACCGACCCTGCTGAACCATTTGCTACTAGCGCATGGTAGCCACACGCAATCAAGAAATCAAACAAGTATATCTCGGCTTAAAATTAAGCCATCGGCCGGCAAGGCCCCTGCCAACTGATCTATAAAAGAAACAGCTACTCCCAGGAGATCATATAAATAAATAGCCAACTAGCACAGAAGTCCTGATTGGGCCGTCGAGGCCACCATGATATCTATACCAAAACTAAAAGCAGGTATATATCAATACAATACATCAAACAACTCACAACCTTCAGCAAACCAATCACATAGGCCAGTATGGCCATAACGTAGCTATACACCCCACACACTAGTCTTCAAGCCTCTAAGAGTAGTAAAGATTGGTGGGACAGAGCCTCAGCCTACCCATAAAAATATATACAACAAAAGCTAACAAACCTCCACACTCTGGCAGCTCCGAAGGAAAGGGCTAGCCAACCGTATAGAAGTCAATCCTGCTGCTGAGGAGGTCTACTCGAATGTCTGTTGGGACCTGCATGCATGAATGCAGCGCCCCCAGGCAATGGGGCGTCAGTACAAAATAATGTACAGAGTATGCAAGGTTGTAGACTAAATGAGC
>JAJOOO010013583.1:0-18009 GCA_029582685.1 Solanum piurae | reverse complement strand
ATGTCAATAGTGGATGATCAATGTAATCTGGTTTGGCATCATAATTCACTTGAGATGCATTTAGAGTCAGCTTTCCATCACATTCGTGGGGCTAGATGTGATTTGGGCTCTCTAAAATCTCTGGTTTCTTCGCCAGTCTTATAAAATATTTTTAGATTCCTCTGGACTATGTAGTAACTTTTTCATCTGATATCTGTGCACACCACATACCTAACCTTGTTGCTGTTTCCTGATGCTTTCTAGCTAGAATCCAATTTTCATACCACACTTTTCTATCTCTGAGGAAAAATTGAATGATTTGTGTGTTTCCGACGGATAGTATGAATTGGACATTTCCTCTGTAATTTAGGTTTAAGCAGCACGTTCATGTATTTTTGCCCTCAAGTTGAAGCATTAATTTTCTTTTTTGTAAGTGGAAGCGTTGGTTTCATAGCTTGGTTTCGATATATGACATGAGTCTATGCAGGTTGCTGACTGGGTCAATCCTTGCGCATGAGATGATGCATGCGTGGCTTCGACTAAGAGGTGCTCGCTCATTTCTTCTACTCCCTTCCTAACTTGAGTTCCCATCTATTTCAAGAGGTTGCTGACCCTGGGATGTCAGCAACCTCTAGGAATGTCAAATTCAGAGCGAAAAATTGTAAAGCGTAAATATTAAGAAGAGAAAAGCACAGGTAGACTGTCTGAGATTGAATATGATTCAAAAACTTAAAAAAGTACGCTTATTAGTTACAGGGATGTTTTTTATAGATAAAATGGGAAGTAAATCATCAATGGCATAGTAAAAACAAGATTAAAAGAAGAAGAAACACATAAAGTCTAGGATATAAAGTAGCATGTCAAGCACAAGTTCTTTTGGCGTGGACATGTGAAAAAGGGAACATAAAGAAAAACTCTCAAGGAACTGTCTAAATGCCTCTTGCATATAGGAACACGTTTGTTTTCCTTCCTTTAAGTTTGTCTATCCCGATATCTGTGCAATTTATTGGTTACAATCATTGACTGTTGGAGTGTCTGATGTGGTCGATATGTCCTTCATCTATGATAGGTTATCGAACTCTTAGCCAAGACGTTGAAGAAGGCATTTGCCAGGTTTTAGCACACATGTGGTTAGAAACCCAAATTGCATCCACATCAAGCAGCAATGGAGGCGCTTCAACCTCATCAGGCATGTCATCATCAAAGCAGGGGATTAGATCTCCTTTCGAGAGGAAACTCGGGGATTTTTTCAAACACCAGATTGAATCAGACACTTCACCAATTTATGGAAACGGATTCAGAGCTGGTAACCAAGCAGTGCTTAAATACGGACTAGAAAGGACGTTAGATCATATTCGGATGACAGGAACCTTTCCTTATTGAGCACAAGGTTAGAAAACAGACTCACATTCATTTGTTGTCAAGAAAGAAGCTTTGGTCCATTCATTTTAGTGCTTTGGAGCATTGCCATATCATATAATACCTTAGAAGTTGAGGAAAGTTATGTTTTTCCTACCTTTGTAGAGTGATCTTGACACAGCAAACAAGGAATAGACACAACAAATATCCATTCTTTTAGAAAATTAATGAAGTCTATTAGTTTGATTTTCTACTTTCACAGAATGCTTATTATATAGAATAAGCAACAATTAGACAAAATCTGATCAAGAGGATTACAGTCAAAAGGGGATCGTGCAGTCAGTCAGTAGCGGAGCTAGAATTTTGAATTCAAAGTATAAAGAAGAAAAAGACACTTGGAAGAAGCCAAGAGGAGTCAATGTTTGCTATATCTACATAAAAAATAGCTTTGACCTTTGTATAGTGTAATTTCCAAGCGAAGGAGATTCAGATAAACTCTCTTGCGACCCTATGTGTAGGGCTAACACGAGATGTGAGCATGTGAATGTGCTCCTTTGCCTTCGTCCATTTTGTTTATTACAATAACATATTCAATGTAATCCCATAGGCGGGCTATGGAGAGAGTAAAGTGTATGTAAATTTTATCCTTACCTCTATGAGAGACGGTTTCCGAAAATGATCTTCAGTTAGAACTTTGAATAACAACACTAAACAAGATTAACAGAGAAATCTACGAGTAACACACAAAAGATATTTCTTTGATCATTAGCGTAGACACCTCAACGGAATTATGAGGACACTCTACAACATGAGGATACATACGAGCAATAACAAACAAAAGATATTTCTTTTATCATTAACATAAACACCTCAACGAAATCACGAGGACACTCACAACATGAGGATAATCTTTCAAATACACATTTTAATATTTGTTGATTACTCTCATCTTTCAAATATCATCCCTATCACAAAATGGAGTATTATTTTGTAATTATACAAATATTTATCACTTATTTTAAATAATTAATTTCAAGTTTTTCTTTTTCCGTGTTCAATCAAACATCATTCTATATCGAGTCAAGCACCTGTCATGTAAATATTTGTTAATTAGATTTTTAACTCTCTTTAGATTACAAGTAGCAGAAGTAATTTTTTTGAAATTGCCGCTGACAAATTGGTTTCTATATAAAACACTAAAAAAAAACAATAGCCGTCGACGGCGCCGGCGGCCATGGCGGCGACAGTAAAAGTGGCAAAACCAATTTTCTATACTTGTCATCTCCAACTCCGGTATGCCACCCATTCTCCGGCGACTAACCGACCACACGAACTCGCCGATAAAATATGCCGTCTTTTGATTCTCCAGCGGTATACAGCAGTTGACAGTCTCAAATTCGATTGCTCCAACAATCTTGTCGACTCTGTTCTTGTAAAACTCAAACTTCATCCTAATGCTTCATTGCATTTCTTCAAATTAGCTTCAGGGCAACAATTTTTTAGACCCCATGTAGTATCTTACTGCAGAATAGTTCATATACTATCCAGAGCGAGAATGTTCGATGAAGCTAGGTTTTATTTATCGGAGCTTCTAGAACTTTCTAGAAATAAGAAACCTGTGTCGTTTGTTTGGGACGAATTAATGACGGTGTATAGAGAGTTCAAGTTTTCTCCTACAGTTTTTGATATGGTTTTGAAAATCTATGCGAAAAAGGGGTTGGTCAAGAATGCATTGTACGTGTTTGATAATATGCCTAAGTGCGGCCGTGTGCCTAGTTTGGGTTCTTGTAATAGTTTGTTGAATAGTTTGGTGAAAAAAGGTGATTTTTTTACTGTGTTTTCTGTATATGATCAGATGATAAAGATGGGGTTCTCTCCTGATATATATACTTGTACCATAATGGTTAATGCGTATTGTAAGGATGGGAAGGTTGATAAAGCTGAAATTTTTGTTGAAGAAATTGAGAAGATGGATTTGGAGTTGAGTATTGCTACTTATCATAGTTTGATTAATGGGTATGTGGAGAAAAAGGATCTTAAGGGTGTCAAAAGAGTGTTGAGGGTGATAGATGAAAGAAGAATTTCAAGAAATATAGTTACGTTCACCTTATTGATTAAGGGTTATTGCAGGCTGTGTAAGATGGAGGAAGCAGAGAAAGTGTTCAGAGAAATGAAGGAGGTGGATGACCAGGTGTATGGTGTGTTAATTGATGGGTTTTGTCAGATGGGGAAAATGGATGATGCGCTTAGGATTCGGGATGAGTTGCTGAGATCAGGGTTTAACATGAATCTGTTTATCTGTAATTCCTTGATAAATGGGTACTGCAAAGCTGGTAAAATAAGCAATGCCGAACAGGTTGTTAGGAGCATGATCGACTGGAATCTTAAACCTGATTCTTATAGTTATCATACCCTTTTAGATGGTTATTGTAGGGAAGGACTGATGCAAAATGCATTCAACCTCTGTGATGAGATGATTCAGAGTGGTATCGATCCAACAGTTGTCACTTACAACACTCTGCTAAAAGGATTAAGTCAGGAAGGGGCCATTGCTGATGCTTTGCATCTTTGGAATTTGATGCTTAAAAGAGGTGTTATTCCTGATGCAGTTGGATATAGTACTCTATTAGATGTATTTCTTAACATGGGAGAATTTGAAAAGGCTTTGGTCTTGTGGAAACATATTCTAGCAAGAGGGCACCACACCAAAAGCAGGATTCTTCTAAATACAATGCTCAAAGGATTCTGTAAGATGGGGAAAATGGTTGAAGCCGAGCTCCTTTTTAACAAAATGGAGGAGTTTGGCTGTTCTCCGGATGGAGTAACTTATAGGACCCTAAGTGATGGGTATTGTAAAGCAGGAGAGATTGAAAAAGCTTTAAAATTAAAGGATGTCATGGAACTGCAGAATATTCCTGCTTCGGTTGAAAATTTTAATTCACTTATTAGTGGACTTATAAAGGCTGGAATGTTTAGCAAAGTCAAAGATCTTCTTAGTGAAATGCATGATAGGGAATTAACCCCTAACATTGTTACATATGGAACCCTTATTGCTGGTTGGTTTAAAGAAGGATTGCCTGAGAAAGTTTTTAAAGCATATTTTGATATGAGAGAGAACGGATTGAATCCAAATGTCATAATAGTTAGCTCTATTGTTAATGGATTATACAAACTTGGTAGAACTGATGATGCTAATATGCTCCTGCAGAAAATACTGGATGTAAAGTTGTATCCCGACCTGAAACATATTTACGGTTTCTCAAACGTTAAGACAGGGCTGCCTGATACACAGAAAATTGCAGATTCCCTTGATGGGAATGCAACAAAATGTGTTGTCCCCAATAATGTCCTGTATAATATTGTTGTGGCAGGGTTATGCAAATTGGGGAAGATCGATGATGCAAGAGATGTTATAAACCACTTCTCACTAAAAGGTTTTACTCCAGATGAGTTTACCTACTGCACCTTGGTCCATGGCATGTCGTCGGTTGGTAAAGTTAATGAAGCTTTCAGTTTGCGTGATGAGATGCTAATAAAGGATCTTGTTCCAAATATTGCAGTATACAATGCTCTAATAAATGGCCTTTGTAAAGCAGGGAACATTGAACGAGCATTGAGTCTTTTCAATAAGCTTCATTCGAAAGGGTTATCTCCCAATGTTATAACTTTTAACACTCTGATAGATGGATGCTATAAGATTGGTAAAACTAGTGAAGCCGTGCAACTGCTGAAGAGAATGACAGAAAAAGAAAACCTTCCGTCATAACTTACTCAATTCTGATTCCAACAAATGCAGCTGGACTTATTGAATACAGAGCACATCCATTTTGGTCCCAGAAGTATTGCCCTTTTCATGATGGAGCACCCGGTTACTGTAGCTGTGAGCGAATGGAGATGAGGTGGATGAAACAGAATAAGATTTGTTCTGTAATTTAGGTTTAAGCAGCACGTACATGTATTTATGCTCTCAAGTGGAAGCATTAATTTTCTTTTTTGCAAGTGGAAGCATTAGTTTCATAGCTTGGTTTCGATATATGACATGCATTTTTGCAGGTTCCTGACTGGGTCAATCCTTGCGCATGAGATGATGCATGCATGGCTTTGACTAAGAGGTGCTCACTCATTTCTTCTACTCCCTTCTTAATTTGAGTGCCCATCTTTTTCTATGTGCCCCAATACAATGTCTGCTTTCCAAAATAGCAGTAAATAACAGTATTGTATAACACAAGATTCTATTATGGAACCACTTTTGCTTCTCACATCCCTCGTACTTTCTTGTATATCCTAAATCAAAGCAAAAGAATCTAGGGATGTCATATTTAGAGCAAAACATTGTAAAGCGCAAATATTAAGAAGAGAAGTGCAGGTAGACTTTCAATATGATTCGAAAACTTAATAAGTACACCTATTAGTTACATAGATGTTTTTTTCTAGATAAATGGAAAGTAAATCATCATTGGCATAGTAAAAAACAAGATCAAAAGAAGAAACACACAAAGTCTAGAATACAAAGTAGCATGTCCAGTACAAGTTCTTTTGGCGCGGACATGTAAAAAAGGGAAAGGAAAAGAAAATACTTTCAGTTGACTGTCTAAACTCCTGCATATGTAGGAACACAAACTCTTTCCTTTTTTGAGTTTGTCATCCTGATATTTGTGTATATTATTGGTTACGATCATTGACTCTTGGAGTTTCTGGTGTGTTCGATATGTCCTCCATCTATGATAGGTTATCGAACACTTAGCCAAGATGTTGAAGAAGGCATTTGCCAGTACTAGCACATATGTGATTCGAAACCCAAATTGAATCCATTTCAAGCAGCAATGGTGCTTCAATCTCATCAGGCGTGTCATCATCATCAAAGCAGGGGATTAGATCTCCTTTCGAGAGGAAACTCGGGGATTTCTTTAAACACCAGAATGAATCAGACACCTCGCCAATTTATGGAAATGGATTCAGAGCTGGTAACCAGGCAGTGCTTAAAAATGGACTAGAAAGGATGTTGGATCATACTCGGATGACAGGAACCTTTCCAAATTGAGCACAAGGTTAGCAAACAGACTGACATTCATTTGTTGTCAAGAAAGAAGCTTTGGTCCATTCATATTAGTGCTTTGGACCATTGCCATATTATATAATACCTTAGAAGTTGAGGAAATATATATTTTTCCTACCTCTATAGTGTGATCTTGACACAACAAACAAGGAATAGACACAGCAAAAATCCTTTCTTTTAGAAAATTAATGAAGTCTATTAGTTTGATTTTCTACTTTTGCAGAATGCTCTTTCTGTGCTATTAAGTTTCATATTGCAAATTTCTTGCTAGAACATGTCATTTCTGCTATCATTGTTACTATTTGGTTACTGTAGCAGGTTTAATATGCATCTAGTAAAGCAAACGATTCACAGAGGTAATATTCTGGGGAACAGAAGACATTTTAATATTTCCTTCAATCATTCATGCACGTTTATCCACAGTCCACACGATCGTCATTTATAACCTGAGGTAGAAGAGACACATCACTGAAAGATAATATAAATTCATCCTACCTCTAGTTGGATGTACTCCTTTGCTTTTTGTCCTAAAACAATATTTATTTCCCCAAGTATGAGAACATAACTGAAGTCATCATGCAATGTATGTTAATGCCCTTCTGAATCAGATGACAAATACGGTATTGTAACAATTTTTTTGAGCAATTAAGTCCACTATCCTTCTTCAAACCTGTACTAGAGATTATATAGGCTAGTGAAATACTGTGTGCTTAACTTTCTCTTCAAAAATCACTGGATGCTTAACTTTTGGCTTGCGTTTTCCTAAACATCTTTTAACCATATGCTTTTTGTAATAACTGACGTAGTCTATCCGGCACTAGGTCACTTTCTGTGTGTTGTTTTTGTTTTTAAAAATCATTTCTCTTTGCCCCATGGGAGATAGAGGGAGATCTAAAGTTTACCAGTATTTTATCTGGGGAAACTTCCTGTGAATTTTTGTGTCGGAAAAGTTTTTATGTTTTCCATTTTCTTCTTCCTCAATTCATACTGATTGTAACAAGTTCTAATTTGTGTGTGTAGCTTCAAGGCTGTTAAACCAGGATAATACAAAACTTAAACTGATAACAAGGTGATGGTGAAGTGCAGAAGGAGCAGTTTTCCAAGGTATCATTCCTCCAAATATGTATAAATAGCTAAGCTTGATCAAAAGAAAAACGTCCTGTAGTTTTCACCATGCACCTTATAGTTGTTGGCTCACCACGTCTCTGAAGTTCATTAGTTTTAAACCAAGGCTAATATTCAGTTCATTTATCAAAGTTGACAAATATACAATGAGCCTAGTGCTTCTTGAATCTGGAGATAGTTTTAATATTACGTTCCGGCTGTAGGTTTCTGGATCTCTTTCGGGCACATATGTAAACAGACGCAGTACACCAATTTCATCGGTGTTATAAAGCTCTACGAGAAGAGAAGGTCGGGCTTATGCCCTTCCCTGTATGTGATAATCTTCACAGTGTAAGTAGATGTAACTTTGCCATCAATGAACATGAAGTTGCCATCTTCAGCTGACTTTCATTTCTCATAGTATGTTCTCATAAGTTCAATAAGCATATGGCATTCTATATAACATCAATTCCACACTGGATTCAGGGGCAGTGAAGGAACAAAAAAGATCATTGGACAATTTTTGTACTCCATTGTCATGTTATTTTATACTATGTTACCCTTTGAATAATGAGTGTTTGGGTTACACTTTTATTATTTGAGTTAGGATATATTGGTAAAGTTATAGTAAAATATGAAATGTCAAAGTGTAAAGGTAAACCTAGTGTCAAAACCTATGAGAAAGAAAAAGAAGATAGCCGGTTATGACTTTGGTGTAGTGGTAAGTAGTCCTGCATTTTTAATCAAAAGTTTTGGATTTAAATCATAATTACAGAGTTGTTTTTGTTAGAGAGCACTTAAACCTCAATGCAAGACTTGTATGTACGAATTTGAAGCTAGTCAGACTCCAATTCAAATACCTGACATCGAATGGGAAATAAACAACGTGGTGATGATTATGTTAAAACCGACACTTTTTCCTAAAGTTAATACTCTACTATGTTAAAAAGGAGGGAGGAAAAATGTAAAAATAAAGAGAGAAAAAGAGTACTACCGTTATTCCAATGTCTCAATTTATATGACACCATTAAATATCTAAAGTTCTTTTTAATTATAACTTTTTATGTCTTTTAAATTGTTAATCATTATGATTATAATAAATTTTACATAATTTTCAAAAATATAAATTTTATTTCAAAAAACGTCAAGCGTTTCAATAATTCAATTTAGTACCACATCAAATGACACAGATGGAATATTTAATAGTAATTGATTGAAACCGTGGGAATCATCATTTTGACTTCCTTGTAGATCCTTTTGATAGTAAAAAGATTTCTTTAATATTGTTATTATTAGTATTATAATAAAATAAATAAAAAACGACAGCTTTTGTATAATACACACATCATGAGAATTAACCGAGTCAATAGGATCTTTGAATCCTTCCACAGATTATTCCATTAATTTTAAGATTTGAACTCGAAACTTTTAAACGAAAGGATATTAATCTTTTCATCACACTCATCAATTACGATCATTGGATGATAAATAGCTGCGAAGATAAATGACCAACACAAATACGTGTATAATATATACTGACTAGAAAAAGTAGTATACAATAAATTTGTTTGGCTATCTGTGTAAAAATTCATTTCTTTTCTTTTTGTATTGGTTAAATATATTTTTCTTAGTACACTAATTATAATACTTAGAATAGACCTAAGTTAATCAAGTTAGGTTGCAATTCCTTTTCAAGAATGTCAATTTTTGTAAGAAGTGAAAGGCAAAGTTTCAACAAGCATCATATTATGACTTAAAGCGAGAGGCATCTACTATGAGATTGACCTTAATTTTTATTTATTTTGATTTCTCATCTGATGTCTGTTATTCGTATTAAAATTTAATTAAATTTAAATTTATGTTGACTATCGAAAAGTCCCACATCAAAAGATATAGCATACTTATAACAAAGGTGATTACATATTCGAAATATGTAATCTGAAAAAATATTTATTGCTCCATCACAAGTCTAGGTCATCAAAAGTAGAAAATAAGAGGCAATGAAAAGCTTTCATTTAGTTGATGAATAAGAAATGATACATATCGGAAACTTAATTTTTGTTAGAAAAATCACCATTCATGTATTAAATATGATTTAATTTTCCATTGATTTATCCTAGACAAGTCATAACTCACAATAACTCTGAACATGCATTAATTAGAAAAAATAGACAAATGGATCAAATTATAATTGATCGTACTTACTATACTCAAATAATTTAAGATCGACTATATGAATGATCTCATTGGACTTGTTCCATCTTTGAATCATCTCATGTCAGCATTATATTTATGACGATGAAAGTTATAAGTTGTGTTCGATAAAAGAGTTATTGTTTATCATTAACCGTCTCAAAAATTATACCATCATGAAGTAAATCTTATCACATGCATGACAATTAGAAAAAATAGACTATTAATTCAACAACCAAACCAAGTTTACGTATTAAAATTAACTCGTAATTGACTAAAAAAAAGTCTTTATCTAAACTTTATAATGGATTATGGATCTTAATAGTTAACTTAATTTAAACCAAGTGTAGATATTAAAAAGTAACTTAATCAGTTTGACTGATTAGTTACTTTAATTTGCATATTTTAAGCAATGGGTCTTCATTGAATAGCACTAACTTGGACTAGTAGATATATAATAGGAGTAATTAAACAATTGATTCTTGTGTGCACGATCATTTACTTATTTGGTTTAGATGAATTTCCATTAAGAGCGATTAATTTAAATTTGTGTTGTTTAAGATTTAGAAAAGAAGAAAATATTTCTTCTAAAACTTTTTGCATATTTAAGATTTAAATTCGAGATTTTTTTATTTATTTTTTGCAAATAAGTAAAATAGATTATTTTTTTCAACTTCTCCAAGTCCTCTTTATACCTAACCAAACATAATGCACCTAATAAAGCGTGTGTCTCACTAGGGGCACGTAGACTTCAAACATGTAGTCTACTCTTTATTTGGTGTAACATATTATAGTCATTTATTCAATGAAAAAGGGTCATAATTGTCTCGAACTATGCAAAAAAATAGACTACTTATAGTCTTCGTTATATTTTTGGATAAAAAATATCCCTCGTTATTTCAAAAGACCATAAATATCATCAAGAGTTAACAATAGTCACATGTAATGATCGTTAAATGAAAAAATGCTTTTTTTGTCAAAAAAAATTCCATTCTTAAGCTTAAACTCATGACAACTAATTTATACTCCATCTATTCCTAATTACTTGTTCACTTTTCCTTTTATATTTGTCCCTAATTACTTGTCAATTTTGACAAATCAAGAAAGAACAATTTTTTTTTACCTATTATACATACCTTCAATTAAATGACTAATTACTTTGAAAAATACCGAACTTTTCATCCACTTCATAATTAATAGGGGTAAAATGGAAAACTCACTATGTCATTAATTAATTTTTTTAATAGGTATATCAATTCAAAAGTGAACAAATAATTAGAAACAGAGAGGGAGTAGTTAAGAGATAAAAGGAATTGGATTATCCAAATAGTTCTGCACTTTGATTATTTTTTAATTTATAAGCCACTCCTCCAATTCATCCTCTTTTTCCCCAAAATACCCTACTAGGAATATAGGCGTCAAACATGTTACTTCCTCGGTTTCAATTTGTTTGTCTTATTTTCCTTTAAATTTCGTTTTTTAATTAAAAAGAATATTTTTCTATGCAACTCTTTAGTTTTAACTTTCAATATAACGTATTTAACATCAGACAACAAGATTAAAGAATATTTTGATATATTCCATGTATCATTAGTTTAAAGTCATAAAGTTCGAAAATCTTCTTTTACTTTTAAAAACTTTGTATACGAAGTTAAAATCAGACAAATAAATTGAAACGAAATAAGTAATAAACCTCTCAAAAATATAAGTAAGTCGTTAGAATATTTTAATTAGTTCAAGAGATCACTGCAACATTTGAAAATCCAATAAGTAAGATTTCTCTTGATTTTATTTTTTGTCACAATTATATAAATAGTATAATATATAGACAGAACCGCGTGATAAGATTATAGGATAAGTTATAGATGTTGTAGGCATTATGCCTAATGAAATTTAGTACATTACAAGTGGTACGAAGCACGACAAAACTATACATTTCGATTTCATTTTAATTTATCTGACATACTTTTTTTTAATAGGTTCAAAATTAATATTACTTTTTCTTATTTTATGTTAAATTAAACAATACGACATAAATTAAGACGAAAAAAGTACCTCATAAAGTCATAAATCTATGTTCATAAATTTAACTTTTAGTTAGAATTCCACATAAAAAAAACGACCTTATTTTTTTCATCATCACCTAACAATAATTGAATAATTTGACTATGTGAGAGTGTCATTCTCACACTGCAGGCCGTACATGCTATATGTATATTTAGATCTTAAAAGTCTTTGGTTTCTCACGTCTGCAAATATCATGTTTTAAATTAAATAGAATCTATGTATAATATATATTAGATTTTTCTACTATTGAAGTTTCCTTTGGTCCATCCTAAATTCATTCTCACCGACAGTTAATTTTTTTATTTAATTACTTCCCATGTTAGTATAAATGAATTCCCGATATAGTACCAATGAAATCTCGATATCCTTAATAAGATGTTTTGAGTTCGTGTCTCATTAGTTACGGAGTGATTTTTGTTTGGAAGCGTTTTACCCTCAATGTGGGACTTGCTGACATAAAGACAAATTTAATCAGGCTTCAATACGGATACCAAACACCGGATGAAAAAATCATACTCTTTTGTCCGAAAATAAGAATTATTTTAGCAAAAAACAAGTTGATTAAAAAAAAAAAGTTAATATGATGTGTAGTTGAATAAGCTATCCTTATTTAATAAATATTTTTAAAAATTAAACACTATTAAAAAATTGAGTATGAGGGTATAGATATTCATTTTGGGACGAAGGAAGTATATATCTTTCACTAATGAAAGTAATTAAGTACACATTTAGTATAATTAAAGGTAGTACAACAAGTGTATTATCTATGATAAATTTGATATAAACACTCGATACAAATAAGTTTTTATTGTATATACATTCATAGTACCCTCCCTCAAAATATATGTACTTATATAGATTGGACGGTTACATATAATATCTTGATATTGAATGACGAAAAAATATATTATACTTTTATCTTAATTTTCTTCGTTGGAAAATATATTATAAAAGTATATATAAAAGGTAATTTTTTTAGTATATACATAATAGATAATGAACTCTTTTGATGAAAATCTTTCATCCGTTATTGTTTGATAGGGTAAATCTTTAAGAAAATAAAAATGTATCAAGAACTTGAAACTTAGGAGTAGATAGGATTCCAAACCAAATGAAGATTTTCTTGTTTACATTATCTTTTATGAAATAATATGAGCATTTTATTAACCTTATTAGGGTGCATTAATTATTATAAGTAGTAAAGAATATGGTGTTCTATTATAAAACATAAAAACAGTACTTATATCATTAGGTTTGTCATGTCAAAGTCGATTGGAAGACAAAAAAGTATAAACAATTCTAGGAAAAAGTCAATCAGACACTTAAATTTAGCTGGCAGTCGGCTAATACTCTATAGTTTAATAATTATAAAAATATTTTGGATACTTAAATTAAAAAAAATAAAGAAGGTTCTGAAATCAAAACACATGCCAGCATTAAAGTATCTTCTCTTTACTTATATTTGTTATTTCACTACTAATTGGTTGTAAAAATATCTAAGACTAAGTCTTCATTTGGATTTGGTATGATAGTGTAAATATTATTTAGATTAATACAAATTTTGTTCATTGATAAGTAGTACTTAAGTGTTTTTATACCATAAAGTTGACCAACAATAAGTAATTTTCCGTACGTATTAACTATTAAGTATGATATGATAAATTTAAGCACCAACAATCATATTGAGGAGCGTAACCTCGTAAGTAAGGTATTGAGAAGATTAAAATATATGCAGATCTTATTTCTACCTTTATAAAGTAAAAAAATTATTTTTAATAGACCCTCGACTTAAAAAAAAGTGTAATCAAAACAGAATTAAAAATAAAATAAACAATGTAATATGTAGTCGTAAAAATTGAAGAAGAGATATTATGAAAAGATGAGACTACCCACTATCTCTCACACAAAAAATACTACTCAACATTCGATTATCTACTATATTACTATCCTAATAATCATCGACCTTCATATATAAGATCATATTCTCAATAAGCTGAAAATACGTCATGACGTTAATTTTTTCTTTAGCTTACCTCTACCTCCTTTAATCTGCTACAGTTGATTAGACTCTTACAACTCCTTACTAGAACCTCCTCTCAATATGTATATAACTTAAGTTCTTTTCTTATTATATAATAATAATAATTATTATTATTATTATTGTGTGTATAAGTTAATGGTATGTATAACATAAATATAGGTAATTATAACATTGGAAAGAGAGAGGATTAAAAATCGGTCAAATTACATGAATGTATAAAATGTTGAATAAAACTAATTAAATTCATTACAATATGTATTCACACCTTTAATCAAAAACCTTTTTTTCAAATACTTTTGAGAGAAAGTATTATGAATTACACTATTTTGGGCTCAATCACACTAGATTTCTTGGAAGATACATTAATGTGATTTATTACGCTAATTATAGATTAAAGTAGTACTTATCAAAATGCCATTAATTAACATACCTTAATATCGAAGTAATCGTTTTCAAAATGGGAACACATTGCGGGAAAGCAAAGTATACAATTAATAACCCTAAACTTGAAATATACCCTTTTCATTTATCTTCTCTCTTTGGTATTCGAGAAGTCATCGAAAGTGTTAAGGAGAACTTCATACACCCTCTACCTCTATTTACGTGACACTCGTAGATTCAAATTACATAAATTTTAATACTCTAATATGTTTGAATGAGTGAAGAATTATAACTTATCGTATTTCTATATACAACAATAACAACATACTCTATAAGCTCAAAAATGAACTCCGAGAAGGAACAACATCATATAAACAATGTATCTTCTTCTTTTTTCCGAAACGTTAATATGTGGATATAATCTTACCCTACCTTGTGATGAAATTTAGCATACGTTCATATACTTTTATAATTTTAAAATATTAAATTAATTTAATTTAATATAATTTCAAAGATTAATCAAATTGTTTCAATAAGCAAAAAATATCACATAACAACATCATACGCAATGTAATCACATACCTTAGTAACTGTTATCTTAGAGGCAGAGAAATTGTTATCGATAAATCCCAAACTCAAGAAAAAATAATCCAAAATAGTATAAAGAAGAAAAACCTGAAATGAGATAGTCATGACAAAATACGACAGACAACCAAATCATATCAAGGTACAACGATAATCAAAGCTAAAATAAAACACACAAATAATAACCAAACTCATAGAATAAAAAACTATACAAGAATAAATACAACAAATAGCTCGATTAATAGTAAAGAAGAATAAACGAGACACCGTTCAACAAGAGTAATATTTGTTAATTGGAATTGAAAAAAAGAAGCAATATCATCTAAGAAGCCAAAAAATTTAACTCCTGCTGTACAATATAGAGCTCAAAGATACATACATCATTCAGAAAAAAAGATTAGGAAGAAAAAAATTAAAACCAGAAATATATTGTAAATTTTATTTAAAAAAGGAGAAAATTGATTTTTTTTTAATCCTCTCCATTAATTTTGAATTATTGGATCTTAAAAACTTTCATCCTCTGTTTTTTTTCTTTCTAAACCCAACTTCTTCATCATCTTCTTCGCCGAATTCTTTACAGTTGCAGCGATTTAATTTCATTTTCTCCACCATTGTTGAGTTGTTCGTTCTGAACTCAAAAATTTTCGAATCTCCATCTTCAAGAATCGAACGAAAATGAAGGTTTTAACAGATCATAAGGAGCCCAAAGAGCATCTAAGGGACATGGCCGATTAGCATCAAGCCGAGCCCAAGGTTTTCCTTTTCCACTCCAATGCAGTAAACTTACAGGACCCGGATGTAAATCTCTACAGAGTCCTCGAAAATTGTCTCCACCAAGTCCATGTTGATTCCATTTATGATCTACCGGAGCTATATCTCCGGCGAACACAAGTAAACACGGCGGTAACGAACCCAATTCGTAAATTCTCATACGTTTTTGTAATTCCATCCATTCTTCAATCTTCCTTGTGTAATCACCATTTCTCCATCGATCGAGATCGATTACCATCACTCCTGTGTTGAAATAACAAGCTTTCCGATCCGCAAATGTAAGAGATAGAGATGGGTTAGACCAGAAAGTTGGAGTAAAATACGAAGTGAAATTCGCATTACAGTATTCAGGAGCAGCAAGGATTTGATTTTCCCCAAGTGGAGTTTCTGATAGTTTTGCAATATCGTCAACTAAAACCAAATCGGAATCCAAATACACAACTTTCCGAACACATAAAGGTAAAATATTAGCTAAGTAGCTTCTCGCATAGTTCAAAGGACAATCGAGAGCTGAACGAATAGAAGTAGAAATTAGGCCAGAAACAGAGGAATCATCAAATCGATAAACTTCGAATTTCAAATAAGGAAAGGAAGCTAAAATGGTGGCGCGTAGATGTGACGCGTCTGCGGAGGCGGAAGCAACGAAGTGAAAAATTATGTTTTGTGGGCAAGAAGAGTGCTGAAGAATTGAGAGAATAGCAGCCATTGATCCACGGATATAAGCGGAATCAAGTGTCATTGCTGCATGAACAGCTTCATCGGAGCAAATTAATTCATGGGTATTTTCAATTGAAGGACATTCAGCTGAGTTGTAGAATTCAGGAGCTTCTCTGAACTGTTGCGGTGGCGCAGCGGCGGCGGTGGTGGTGATGAAAAAAGAAATGAAAATAAATAGTAAGGGGAGCTGTCTTTGTGGCTTCATGTGGGGAGTGATGTTTTAGAGTTGGAAAATGAGAAGAGAGGCATATTTATTTCATTGGGTTTTGGGTGGGGGTGGGGAGAATAATTTGATTTTCAAGTATAGATATGGTTTTTTGGACCTTTTGGTGAGTTAAAAAAAAAAGTGAGCATTTTCATTGTCACATATTATCTGTCCCCACATATTTTTTTTATTTTTATACCTCCTACTCCCATCCCTTTTGCTCCCTTGGTGACTCAAACTCGCAACCTACGGGTTGAAAGTGAGGGGTGCTTACCATCCGAGCAACTCCCTCTCGTCTATCTGTCCCCACATTATTTACTAAAAATGAGGTAATTTCCTTGTCACATATTACCTGTTTACATTATTTACTAAGGAAAAATCTTTTTGGCCAGAAAATTTGACCAGAATGATATTTTAGCTATATTATTTTATCTTTTTAAATATTTTTATCCTTTTAACTTTAACACCTTTTAAGTAAAAATAGAAAAAAAGATCTGTTTATTTTAAAACAATAAGTATTTTTCTCATTTTATATTACCTATCCACCTTATTTACTAAAAAAATCTCACTCTGTTCCTAATTACTTGTCCACTTTTCCTTTTTCAGTTGTTCCTAATTACTTGTCCATTTTGACTAATCAAGAAAGGACAATTTATTTTTTTTACCTATTATACCCTCAACTAGTTACTTTGAAAAAGATAGTATTGGAGAAAATAATGTTTGTATTAACTTGATGTATTATTAGTACCTTGTTTGGTATACTTTTCTAACCTATGTATAACTAATGCTTGTATTAGTAATAGACTCTATTGTGTATTGAAGAGTGTATTACTAATACCATCTATTTCTATGCATTAGTAATGCAATGGGTTCTAATTTCTAATGCATTCATTAACATTATTAAAGACACAATTGTCCTCAAAAACTCTTTTTACATCCTTTCCATTATATTTGTTGAGGGTATTTTTGTAAACAAATACTTTTTCTAAAAAACTATGTAATGCATAATATTTTTAGTACACCAAACCAAACATTGTATAAAAAAATCTTATCATAACTAATACAAGCGTTACTAATGCAAGCATTACTAATACACTATATTTTGCATTATTCTTATACACTGTACCAACACTTCATAATTAATAGGGGTAAAATGGTAAACTCACTATGTCAATAATTGTTTTCTTAAGATGTGTGTCAATTCAAAAGTGAACAAGTAATTAGAGACAGAGGGAGTATGAGGATGCTCCTCGTCACATATTACCTGTCCATATTATTAAGAATTTTATTTAAAAAAATATTTATTAATTTATAAAATTAAAGTACAATTAATTAAAATTTCTCTAATTGATTTTTGAAATTATTTCTTTTTGAAACTATAAATATTGTAAAATAAGTTTTAAAAAATTCGCAACAAATATATAAGATAATTTTTTATATTATTTATGATTTTTTGAAAAATTATGTAAGAAAAAGATTTGATAAATAATATAAAACGGATGAAGTATTTATTACATAGAGGTAAAATTGTTGTGGTGGGGGGGGGGGGGG
>JAJOOO010013582.1:0-18228 GCA_029582685.1 Solanum piurae | reverse complement strand
ACATACTTTCCTTTTTAGTCAGTCCCAAAAAGAATGACACATTTCTATTTTAAGTAACAATTTGCCTATAAAATGTCTTTTTTACCCTTAATGAAATGATTTACAACCACACAAATTTCTATCATTTATTTTGGACCACAAATTTTAAAAGTCTTTCCATTTTTCTTAAAGTTTGTGCCAAATCAAAGTACATCATATAAAATGGGACGGAGGGAGTACTTAATATAGAAATGTGTCATTCTTTTTGAGACTGACTGAAAAGGAAAGTAAGTCATATAAATTGGAACAGAGGGAGTATTATTTTTATATAAAAAAATTAGGGTAAATTTTGAAAAAAAATATTATAAAATGAAAGTTTTTCTTATTTGGGTGTTTTTACAATTCCAAATGTAAAATTTATATTAAAAATTTTCATAGTCAAACGACAACTTTTAATAAAGTAAAAATAAATAATTCTCATAGTCAAACGAGTCTACTATACACCATAATTTGTTTTTTATTTTCTCCAAAATTTTGTATCTAGTCAAAACAGGACAACAACGGAGAGCATAGTAGTAAAATTGAGTGTAGCATGTGCTGCGAAGCATAGGAAAAATGTTACTAAAAAGTCCATGAAAAATATCTCTTTGTATATATATATATTCCTTCTCCAGTCCCCAATTGAACCCTCTTTTCGTTAAAATCCTCGTTCTTCTCCTTTCTCTTCATTTCCTGTTTCGTCGCAGCGATTTCTAAGGCGAGTCGAACGCAGGTAATACAGCTTTCTCTTTCGTTCTATGATCCGATTTTGATTCTGTTTTGGCATTTTTTCCTGCTTAGATCTGTGAAATATAGCGATTTTTATGTATTTTTACTCTTTTTGAGGTTTGTTGTATTTTGATTAGTCTAGATTTTTGAGTTTTTTTTGTAGATCTGTTTGTAAGTTTATTGGTAATGGATTGTAGGTTTGTGGATCTACGGTTTTATTGATCTGATTCGTGTTTTACAGTGCTGTCGCTGTGCTTTTGGTGTAGGAGAGATTGTTTTATCGATATAACTGTAGATCTGGTCAACGAGTAGTGCGGTTTTTGATTCAAATATATAGTTGACTTGTGTGATTTATAATCTAGAATTTGGTTACTTAAGTATATACTATAGTTAGGGGTATTTGATAAAAACTATACACACTCTGTTGATCTGGTCAACGCGTTTAGAATGGCCTGGTGTGTGTCTGTGTTATGTAGTTTAAGATCTATATACTTGGATTCTCCAAAAATGTTGCTGCTCTCCTGTTGTATACTTCAAAAATGCACAACTTATATTTATGGAGAGTCCGAGCAACATAGGTTAAGATTATTCATGTGACGTAAAATACAGTATTCTGTCATTTGGTGAAGTTAAGAAAAATGGGTTTTGGCATTTGTTTGTCATTTGAACAAACTGTATACATTTTGTGTCAAGATGTCCAGCTGTTTACCAGAGTACATCAAGCTTTTACTGTTCTTTTTAAAGATTATTTATTGACTAAATGATATGGTATTTGTGTTCACTAGTTATGTTGTCAGATTTGTGATTTGGTTTATCTAGTGTATGTACTAGTTCAGAAATATGTATATTAGATCGAATCAGTTAATAGTAATTGTGTTTATCCTCCACTACTGTACCTTGGAAATGAGATTTACTACAACCATTAGTATGAGTTGGGCCAGTTGCTGCTCACTGTGGATCAAAGGGACCACATCATTTGCTGTTGTAAGATATATCATTTGTTCTTTATTGTAAATGAAAAGCTATTTTCTCTGTCCCATTTCAATTTGTTTGTCTTGCTTTTTTGTTTTTAGTCCACTTTAAAATAATGTCTCCTTTCTTTTTTGACGACTTTTTTAATTCGAACTTTCCATCAGATTAAAGGATATTTTGGTACATTGTACATTTCTTTAATCTAAGAGCACAAGTTTCAAAAGTCTCCTTGTCTTTTTAAACACCATGCCAAGGTAAAATTAGGCAAACAAATTAAATCGGAGGGAGTATGTAATATATTTTGTGCGTCTAACTATAAATATCTTCGTCTTCGCATGTTCAAATGAATAGCTTGTTAAATTTTCCTGTGGTTTGATAGTAACTGCAAACATCAAAGATTTACTTGGCTGATTGCTATTGAGAATCAAGATTGATGGTTTTCATTGACAATTTTAGTTCAAAGGAAAAATGCCGTTTCAAACATGCCGAAATGCAAGAAATTAGGACTTTGATATGGTGTAATAAGTTTCTTTGTTGTTGCACAGTATTTAGCAACTTCTGCTCTTGTTGAGTTCCCAAGGCAAGTAATGGGAATAAAAATTTGCTGAACTCAACTGGGTATTTGGTTTGTGGCTTTCATGTCTTTTGGTGGTTAAGATGGAATTTAATAGTCTTGTTTATGAATTTGTAGAAGAATTGTTGAGGTTTAAGTGTAGAGACCTAAGTCAATTGCTTTTATCTTTGCAGGAGTTTATTCTAGGCTGTGATGGCAGATAACCAGCATCCAACTGTTTATCAGAAGGTAGCTAGCCAGATGCATCTGAGCTCCAGTCTTTCACAGGATGTCCATGCTCGCTACGGGGGCATTCAAAGGCCTGCTCTCTCCCAGAGACGTTTTCCATATGGCAATTACTCTAATGCCGGACTCCAGACATGCCAAGCTACACAGGATCTCTCATTGATTGCCGCAAATGCTTCACCAGTGTTTGTGCAAGCTCCACAAGAGAAAGGACTTGCAGCGTTTGCCACCGACTTCCTCATGGGTGGTGTTTCTGCTGCTGTGTCAAAGACTGCTGCTGCCCCTATTGAGCGTGTGAAGCTTTTGATCCAAAACCAAGATGAGATGATTAAGGCTGGTAGACTCTCAGAACCATACAAGGGAATTGGAGATTGTTTTAGCAGGACAATTAAGGATGAAGGATTTGGTTCCTTGTGGAGAGGAAACACCGCTAATGTCATTCGTTACTTCCCCACTCAGGTATACCATTTACTTACATTTGATACTACAATTCATGTATATGAGGATAGATGGGTGCTGGTTCTGTTGATTTTTGGACATACGGAATGCTGGCTAATATTGTGTTCCACAGGCATTGAACTTTGCATTTAAGGACTACTTCAAGAGGCTCTTCAACTTCAAGAAGGACCGTGATGGCTACTGGAAGTGGTTTGCAGGTAACTTGGCATCTGGTGGTGGTGCTGGTGCTTCCTCTTTGCTCTTTGTTTACTCCCTTGACTATGCTCGTACTCGTCTTGCAAATGATGCCAAGGCTGCAAAGAAGGGAGGTGGTGGCAGACAATTTGATGGGTTGGTTGATGTCTACAGAAAGACACTTAAATCTGATGGAGTTGCTGGCTTGTACCGTGGGTTTAACATTTCATGTGTTGGTATCATTGTGTACCGTGGTTTGTACTTTGGAATGTATGATTCATTGAAGCCAGTGCTGTTGACTGGAAAGATGGAGGTTAGTTATCTAGTTATCCATCTATTTTTGGTTATTTCCCATTGCTAGTTTGCTATTTTGTGATGATATCATATGTTGATAGTTATGTTCAGATGCTTACAATACTTGGAAGTTGTTGCCTGTTACTTCGGAGTTGGGTTTAGAATGTTATGGTTGGAATATGATTTCATTACATTATGAGACATTGATCCTTTTTTAAATTCTCTTGATGGTTACAGGATAGTTTCTTTGCTAGCTTTGCTCTTGGGTGGCTTATCACCAATGGTGCTGGTCTTGCCTCGTACCCTATTGACACAGTTAGAAGAAGAATGATGATGACATCTGGTGAGGCAGTGAAGTACAAGAGCTCGTTCGATGCATTCAACCAAATCCTTAAGAATGAGGGTCCCAAATCTTTGTTTAAGGGTGCTGGTGCTAACGTCCTCCGTGCCGTTGCTGGTGCTGGTGTGTTGGCTGGTTATGACAAGCTTCAGGTGATCGTCTTTGGAAAGAAATATGGCTCCGGTGGTGGCTAATTCAGACATTAACGTCTTTTTAGAATTAGATTATGGTGATGATGAAAATCCTTCTTATTGAAGTTCCATTTAGGGTTGGGGTATTTTACGTTTTTTCCCTATCCGTTTTGAAATAATTTAAAAATTTAGAGCGGGTTAGAACTTTGAACCTGCAATTAATCATTCCCTTGTTTTAAGGGTGTTTTGTCATGCAGACTTTTATATTCACAGCAGAGGTTACAGATTCTCATAATCAATTTTTGATTGAATTAAATTCAGATATGATTTATCTGATAGTTAACTACCTTTACTGTCATTTTTTCATATTTGCCTTTATATTTAGCTTATTATGATAATGTCATCATAGATCTGTTTTTCTCTTTACTTCTGTTGTGCAATATCCTTTTAAAATTCTACAGCTTGAGCTTGAAAAAGGGATGATTGTCTCCAAATTGAAGTCTATAAAACTAAATTTTGTATAGGACTTCTTTAGAAATTAAATGATAGAATTGATTATATACATAGAGCGAGAGATGTTTAGCAAACGAGTAGAACTAAAATTTTATGTATTTTTTCCCATTCAGTGTTTAGTTTATGTGAATTTATTTCTTGTCTACTTCGTTTCAAAAATTAAAAATTGTTCAATTTACATCTATCTTTAAAAAGTACATGTTTCAAATTTTCTTATGTTATGCAAATGTTGCGCATCTTCAGAACCATGAATTTAAAAGTTCGTATAGGGCTGAGTTAACAGAGGTTGATATTTCGAAATCAACTCTTTCTCACATACTTCATTTGTTGCTTTTTACTTGTTATTTTTGACAAATTAAAAAAAGACGATATTTTTACCTATTATATCTTTAATTTATTTAAAGAATTAATGTTGTTGAAAAAAAGGTAGAACCTCTTTAATGAGTAGATTGATTTGAAATTCTATCAATTAATAGAGGTAAAATGGTAAACTCACTATGTCAATTATTATTTTTCTTATTAGGTATATCAAGTCAAAAATAGACAAGTAAATAGGAACAAAGAGAATATTTAATTTCTTTCTTATATGTCACACTCAATTTTTATGGAAGTATTTAGAATATAATTGTTCAAAATTTTGTTACTCCCTCTGTGCTATAATACTTATCCACTATTGAGTTGCACACCTCTTAAAAAATAATAAATAGAAGGATAATTTTACTATATCACCCTTTAAATATAATAAATACAATGTCTTAAAAAATGTAATATGAAATGAATATAATTAATGATACGGGTAAATTATGAACTAGTGTAAAATTATCAATCAATTTCATAAAGTGGACAAGTATTATTGGATATCCCAAAATAATATAGTGGACAACTATTATTGAACGGAGCAAGTACATTAAAAATTAACAAAGGGATGTTTGAGTAAGATTCTTTTTATGTGACTTAAAAGTCAAAAGCCAAAAGTAGGTAGCCTAATATGATATATTTACTTTGTATTTCAGTTTGTTTGTCATATTCTCCTTTTAATTCATTTGAAAAAGATTTTTTTTTCCTTTTTAGCAACTTTTTAATTCAAACTTTTCATATGATATATTTAAAATCACAAGATCAAAGAAAATTTTGATATATTCTTTGGTTTTTTAGTTTAGAACCACAATTCAAAAGTTTTCTATATATTCTTAAACTTCGTGCCAAATTAAAGGTAAACAAATAAATTGAAACAAAGTAAATATACTAAAATGTTAAACTATTACTAGTTATAAGAGTAAATATCTCAAAAGGTCACTCAACTATAAAGTATTATATAGCAAAGTCATTTAACCTTTTTACGGTCATCCACTTTAGAATTTTTTTCTTACAAAATCACTTAACCAAATTTGTCTTAAAAAAATTCACTTTAGCTCCATAACATTTTGGGTTTGAGAAATAATATCTCTATATTTTGAATGTGATAATAAACTTTTTATTTTAAATCAATTGCTAAATATGAGTCGAATTATTACATATATTTTTAAAATATAAAAAACAACCTTCATCTAATATAAATTATAACATACACACTTTCAAATAATTAAATATTTAAACAACATTACAGTAAAACCTCTATAAATTATTACTCAGTAAATTAATAATCTCTTTAAAATAATATTTTCTCTCTGGTCCAGACTTAGGCCAATGGAAAAAATCACCAATTTCGATAAGATAATATATTTTCAGAAGACCCCTATATAAATATATGGTCCCATTAATATCATAAATTAATAATTATTTAAAAGTACAAATATATCTAAGACAATTTAGTGAAATATGATTCTATTGTGTTCTGTTTTTTCTTAAAATTTAAATCTAGTTGAAGCTCTCTAACTTTTCTTATTGCATCTTAGAGCTTCGGTGTTGTCTTTTCAAACTGTACCATAAAATTATGAAGTTCTAGATACGATAAGTGCTTCCTTACGTGTAACTGGTTCGAAAAGTATAATATCATCTTCAACTTCATCATCAACATTATTTTTTCCGATGGTATCCACAATTTCTTTTAAACTTTGGACCTCTCAACATGTATCCCTTTCACACGGATAATTCAACAGGTTATTGACATCCATTTTATTGTGGTAACCAAAATCATTAATCACGACCTCAAGTTTATGAATGACGTTTTCACAAGTGGGTTCATTCAAATTCTCTGAGATTGCATCCCCCGAATGAATTTTACTGTGTCGAAAACAATTTGCTATTGTCTCTTACTGAACATTTGTTGTCCAAGCAGGGAATGCAAAATTGATAGCATCCAAAACATTAATCTTTATTGGATCAGTTTGTCCCACTTCATTGCCTTCTAACATCCTACGATAATACATCTTGAAAGCTCTTATTATCCCAACATCACAAGGTTGAATTTTAGATGTCATGTTGGGTGGCGGGAAAAACAATTCAACATTTTGTAGTCCTTCAATATTTCTATTATGGGCTGGACAATTATCTACCATAAGCAAAACTCGTCTACCATGAATTTTGTGGTCAAACCAACGAATATATTCATCAAAAAGCACACTTGTCATCCATGCTCTTTTGTTTGAACGATAGTGACAATTCAAGCTGTTCATGTTGGTATATTTGAAGCAGCGTGGCTTTGCATATTTTTCAATAATCCATAAAGAATTTTTTTCAAGTCCATCTTCAGTGCAACAAATAACAATTGTGAGCCTTTCTTTGTCCTACTTTTTTCCTTCAAGTTTTCTGATGAATCCACGATTTGGACTCATTTAGGGCTTTATTTGAATAGATTTAGTGTCCTCAAATTCATATTTTGTCTCAATAACTGATGTAAATCCTTAAGTTTCAGGTATTTAGAGTTTGAGGCAAAACATGGACACTACTTGGCAAAAAGGAACAAAACGGCTGAAGAGACGAAGAAAAGAAGGCCTGAGGATCGCCTAATGCATTAGGCGAATCGCCGAATGACCTTAACCTCACCCAAAGTTCCAGTGTGCTGAGCCCTGAAGGAAAAGATCAAGTTGGCGATGAAAGGGAGCAGTCGGCGCGTCGCCAAATAGTTCTGGGAAGTAGTACTATATCACCCAATGATCCAGAATGCGAAGATGCTGAAGGCAAAAGCTGAAAGGCGAAGAAGCAGACCAAAGGGTGGATCGTCGAGTGCATCGACGATCTCGACTAACTGCACCGAGTGATCCTTCGCAAAACATTTTTTTTTACAACTATAAATACTAGTTAAAATTTTATCTTAGTATGCAATTTCAGATACAACATTTTATTTTTATAAGTTCTAAGTTTTGGGAGACATTGTTCTTGAGCTTAAATATTTGAAGGGTTTCAACTCCAAGAAATTGGGTGTGGGTCTTCAAGAATCTTCATCTTTGACGTGTTTAAAGACATTTTCTATCGTACCCATTCGATGGTAACACCTTTTGGTATTGATTTCTATCTCTTTAGCATGTCTAGCTAAAACCCCAATTCTTGAGGTGTGAGTATGTGAATATGGGTTAAATTTACTGTTGGGTATTGCTTATTGTTAGTCTATTTGTGATTTCATTTAGTAGTTGTGTTTCAACTTAATGGAATTGTAGCTGCAAATATGATTTCATCTTCGTGTTTTTGGCTTGCTCGAGAGAGAGGTTTGAAAACCAAGACTACTAAATTGATAGCCGGTGGTATTGGGTCGACATGGGTTCAGCTCGAGAGAAAGAATCCTAGGCCTTCTCACACACATTCAGCTCGAGAGAGTGAATGGGCTAAGGCGGAGGCTATGCTTAAAGCGACAACTCCGTGATCGAGAAAAATCGAGTTGATTTGGGGTAAGTTGCTCGAGAGAGAATATACCCCCACTAAAGTCTAGCCTAGTTACAAATATTCAATGATTTTCTATCAATAGAATTTACCCAATTGTCTAGTTTATCCCATATTCCTATCACATCCCAAGAATCTCCGTCTCCTAATTCGTATCCTCTTATTTTCGCTGTTTTCAACTGTTAATTGCTACAAAACCCCTATTTGATAATTGACACTTGTGTTAAACACTTTAACTTATGATGTTTTTACTCGATAATGTTTTTAACTATGGTTGACTAGAGCAAAATCGCGCTTGACCTTTAATTCTCAGAAATCGCTCCCTTGGGACTCGACCCCAACCCATTCGGTTGGGTTATATTACTATTGTATGATCGTAGACACTTGAATTGGAAGTTGTGTCTTTGATAACGTTATTCAATCAAAATGGCGCCGCTGCCGGGGAGTGGTGCTAATTGAGAATTTTTAGTTAAGTTGAATTTGTTGAACTTACTTAATTTTTAGTTTTTGTTTTGTGTTGTTGTTTTAAATAGAAAAATTGAGCATATCTGTTAGCAACGGTGACCCAATGGACCACCCTTCTCTGAAAATGATGATGCTAAGGGATAACATCCTAAGTTTCAATAAATTGGAGGGTGAGTCAGTTTATGAGTTGTGGAAAAGGTTTGAGGCTCTCTTGCAGTAGTGCCCGACTCATGGAATTCCTGATAAAATGCTTCTGGAATGTCTCTACCCAGAGCCGGAAGAGGGGTTGCCTTATGAAAGTGAGGCAAACCCCACTAATGGAACTTAAGTGGGGATTTGCGTCGTGCCACGACGTTAACTAAAGCTGCTTGGGAGGTAGCCCAAGACCCCTTATCGCTTTATTTTTGCTTTAAGAAATAATGGTGTGTTGTTTGTGTAGGTCGAAGTGGGAAAGTTATTGAAAAGTGCAGATTGACGAGCAAAAGGTCCAGTCGGCGCATCGCCGAAGAGGTCGGCGACCACGACCCAGATCGCCGCTGGACTCAAGAAAATTTTACATTGGAGTCTGTAAAAGTCGGCGATCCTAGGTAATTATTGGCGAATCACTGACCAGGTTGGCGATCCCGATCTAACCCGCCGTTCGGAACCTCATCTTGACTAAGGATCCTGTAAAACTCGGCGAGCTAGACTAACATCACCGAATGGGCTAGAACTGGACGGTTTCTTAAAAGGCCAAAGGTTTAAACTTTCAAACTCTTCACTTTTCCTCACTTTCAATCGTCACAAACTCACAACCGCACCTTAGTTTCTATATTTTTGCAATTTTAAAGTATTTTAGTCTTTGATTTGTGTTCGGAGTGGATTACATTGCCGCCTAACATTTCAAGAGTATTTTAATCGGCATCTAAGGTTGGTTTTCCGAACCCCTAATTTATTTTTAGCAATTTCGTACTCATTTGCAATGATCTTATCTTAGTGATATGTGTTGGGCCTCTCTGATCTTAATTGTTTTTGCTTATGCCTGTGAAAATCTTGCCCATAGTGTTTATATTGTTAAAATCCCATATTTTTGTGCCTTAAAATCGGTTAAATGTTGTGGGGTTGTGCTTGCATGTTGTTGAGTCTAGCATGGAGAAGTCTGAGTATCCTGAGATATGGTAAAGACCAATATTGTCATGCCACCGCGGAAAAGAGCACGGGTTATCACAAAAAATGAAGGGGGGGGGGGTCAAATCCTCCCAAGAAGGGAAGACAAGAACCTCCACCTGAAAATAAAGGCAAGGGCAAGAGGCCCATTTCTGACAGGGAGACTACTCCCCGAGGCCCCTATATTCTTTCATGGGCAGGGATTCTATGCAGCTGTGCAAGCTTTTTTGGCGGATACACCCTTGACAGCTCTTAATGGGTCTGGTATTGTTGTTTCTTATGAGGCGACTCCGGGTGCTGAGACCAAGGACCAGAGTGATGCACTGGGCACTGATTCCCAGACAGATGGAGCGACTGTGTAGATAGGACCCCCTCTTTACCTCCCTCTCTGTTTTATTTTATTTCACTGTTGAATAATTTTTATTTGCATTTGAGGACAAATGTTTTTCATTTGTGGTGGGGTGAGGCCCACCTTTGTGCATATCTGTTTCGTTTATCTATTTGGGCCTTCTGCTAAATTTTTGTTACTCTGCTTTTTGTGGAAGGTTTGAGATTGTAGCTCTTTGCTTTTAATTGAAAATGATTTTTGACCCTTCCAAAATTTTTTTGCCACCTCTTGTATGTGTTGAATGTGGCTATTCTCTTGCAAATTTGAGTATTGGTTTTGATCATTACGGATGACTTGAATAGTGCTCATAATCGAACAAAAATGAATGCGCGGCTACGATGAGGCCAAATGAAGTTGCATAGACAATATGTGAACTCTTTGCATATCGTTGTGACTAGCCAAGTATCGAATTGAGTCTCTTGTGATGAACATTGCACACTAGCGAAAGTGTGGAGTCTTGTTTGACTTTGTTGTCAATGCTTGTGTGATGAGCTTACCGTGAACCATGTGTGATGACACTTAGAATTTGCCCCGTTGGTCCGGCTGACTAAGTGATGCAATCTTTTAATATGATCTTAGGCATCTTTAAAGAATGTGAAACAAATTTGACATTATACCCCTTTTTGTGGCCTACCTTATGATTGTGTGAACCCCTTTTAAGCACCCTTTGAGCCTTAACCTTTTCTTGAAAGAAACTTGATAAAAATTTGACCTTTCTTGACCCATTACCCATAATCCTTGTGATTTGTGGTTTGTGTGAATAGCCAACTTAGGCCAAAAGCCTAAGTTGGGGGTGTGGAGAAGAGAAAAGGTAAATCAAGAAGTGCAAGAAAGTCCCCTTTGACCCATGGTGTTGAGAAAAATGAAACCCCTCCATACAAAAAAAAAGAAAATAAGAAAAAAATGAAAAAGAAAAAGAATGAAAAAGTTGTGGAATAAAGTTGTCAAAAGACAAAAAGAAATGGGGTTTCCAACAGTCTATGGAAAGTGAATAATGGGATGACTTGTAAGCACGAATGAAAAATGATGAAGAAAAGGAAAGGAAGTGTTGTTCACACCACATTTCATGAGGATTATAGCCATTGAGTCTAAATGACCATACCTTAGCACTCAGCCCTGTTACAAACCTTGAAAAGACCTTTTTGATCTTGAGTGAGCTGAAACAAATGTTGGTTGGAAAATACGGGTAAATCTATGGGTGAAATAATTCATTGTGTTCATCTTTGTGAGTGTGAGCGTTGCATTTGATTTCAGAACTTTAAATTTTTGAACCATTATGTGTGAATATGGAATCATTCTTTGTGTGAGGGCATTTGAGTACCTTTGTTGAGCTTGAGCTTGCATTTGAAGCAAGTATTGTGAGCTTGAGATTCTTTGATATTGGTGAGTCACAACTTGACTCTTTCAGTGCACAATTGATCTTTGCATGAGTAAGTTGAGTCGTTTTGTGTGCATTCATGATTGAATCTTGTATAGCACTGTTTAAGACATCTTTTTTGAACTGTCGAACTTGAATTTTACTTGAGGACAAACAAAAGTTTAAGTTGGGGTGTTGATGAGTCCACGATTTGGACTCATTTAGGGCTTTATTTGAATAAATTTAGTGTCCTCAAATGCATATTTTGTCTCAATAACTGATGTAAATCCCTAAGTTTCAGGTATTTGGAGTTTGTGGCAAAGCATGGACACTACTTGGCAAAAAGGAGCAAAACGGCTGAAAAGACGAAGAAAAGAAGGCGTGAGGATCGCCTAATGCATTAGGTGAATTTCCAAATGGCCTTAACCTCGCCCAAAGTTCCAGTGTGTTGAGCCCTAAAGGAAAAGATCAAGTTGGCGATGAAAGGGAGCAGTCGGCGCGTCGCCGAATAGTTCCGCGAAGCAGTACTATATCTCCCAATGATCCAGAACGAGAAGATGCTGAAGGTAAAAGCTGAAAGGTGAAGAAACATACCAAAAGGTGGATCGCCGAGTGCATCGACGACCCCGACTAACTTCACCGAGTGATCCTTCGCAACATATTTTTTTTACAACTATAAATACTAGTTAAATTTTTATCTTAGTATGCAATTTCAGATACAACATTTTATTTTATAAGTTCTAAGTTTTGGGAGACATTGTTCTTGAGCTTGAAGATTTGAAGGGTTTCAACTCCAAGAAATTGGGTGTGGGTCTTCAAGAATCTTCATCTTTGACGTGTTTAAAGACATTTTCTATAGTACCCATTTGATGGTAACACATTTTGGTATCGATTTCTATCTCTTCAGTATGTCTAGCTAAAACCTCAATTCTTGGGGTGTGATTATATGAATATGGGTTAAATTTACTGTTGGGTATTGCTTATTGTTAGTCTATTTGTTGTTTATTTGTGATTTCGTTTAGTATTTATGTTTGAACTTAATGGAATTGTAGTTGCAAATACGATTTCATCTTCATATTTTTGGCTTGCTTGAGAGAGAGGTTCGAAAACCAAGATTACTAAATTGATAGCTGGTCGTATTGGGTCGACATGATTTCAGCTCGAGAGAGTGAATCCTAGGCCTTCTCACACACATTTAGCTCGAGAGAGTGATTTAGCGGCAACTCGGTGTTCGAGAGAAACTGAGTTGATTCATGGTAAGTTGCTCGAGAGAGAATTTAGCCCCACTAAAGTCTAGCCTAGTTACAAATAATCAATGATTTTCTATCAATAGCATTTACCCAATTGTCTAGTTTATCCCATATTCCTATCACATCCCAAGAATCCCCATCTCCTAATTTGTATCCTCTTATTTTTGTTGTTTGCAGCTGTTAATTGCTACAAAACCCCCCATTTGATAATTGATATTTATGTCAAACCCTTTAACTTATGATGTTTTTACTCGATAATATTTTTAACTATGGTTGACTAGAGAGAAATCGCGCTTGACCTTTAATTCTCAGAAATCGCTCCCTTGGGACTCGACCCCAACCCATTCGATTGGGTCATATAACTATTGTACGATCGTAGACACTTGAATTGGAAGTTGTGTCTTTGATAATGTCATTCAATCATTGTCTCGTAGCTATTACGACCCAGGGGTACACCTTAGATGTAACATGACGTACTTGACCCCGAAGGGGTCTCATACAAGCCCTTAGCATATCATAACATAAGATAATAGAAAAGTACAAAAAAATTTAAAACTTTTATCTATACAATCAAAGTTATTTTCATAAAAGCAAGCGGAAGTCTTTCTAAACTTTTGTCTCAAACCATCTAATACAACTTTAGAATAAAACTCTTGGGACACATCCCATACAATAGTCTCAACATGAAAATAAAAGACAGAAATGAACTAGTGGATTTTGTCCTCGAAGCTATGAGGACTCACCAAGATCTTCAACTCCTTGCAACTTCTAGAAACCTATCTCCAAGAGTTGAACTCAATCTCCAAACCCTACATTTGATGAGAATGTAGGCAAAAGTATGCGTTAGTACAAAATATACTAAATATGTTAGCTAGCATAATCATAAGAGCATAAGACAATGGTTAGTCAATATAAGACAATAATCCAAAATCATATGAAATACTTCATGAAACATAAACTATAAGCATAAGAGACAATATCATAATCATAATAAGCAAAGTATCCAACATAAGCATCATATAAACATTATTTGACTCTTAGTCATTTATACCATAATAGAACTACTCTCAAGTAACCTAAAAGCATACTTGTGCAATGCATGAATATCATCCCATAATACCACCCAAGCTAAGCACCCCTTTTGGTCATCTTAATCATAGTCTATATACATGGTCAAGTTTTTAAGCTTCTCTACCATAAAGGCACTATACTCCTAAGAAATCTCAAAGCACACTTGTGCAATGCATAAAAGGCATCCCATACTGCCCTTCACACCAAGCATAACCTTGAAGTCACCATATTCATACTTACCATTCATTTGGTCTCATTCTTAGCTTACTTCATATAGACAAGGGAACTATCACCTTAAGTCAATCATATCATGGAAGACAATTATAGCAACAACCCAAGCTAAGTCTACACTATATAAGAGAACACTGTGTAAGTAGCTCCAAGTTATACTTGTGCAATGTATGAATATCATCCCATAATAATATCCACACTAAGTACCACTTTAGGCTATCATACATACTCACTATTTGGGGACTAGTCCCTCTTTACTATTTGCCATAAGTCATTTTAGGTACTTCTCTATTTAGTACTAGGCAAGTCACAACACATGAATGAATTCTATTTCTCAATTCAAGGCTACCAAGGAATAACCCCCTAATAGGCTAGACCATGCTATTACATAACTATATTAAGCTAGACTAACTACCTTGGAAGACACACTATCATGCAAGTCCAAGCTACTCTAGGAAAGGTACAAGTGTTCCATCCTAGCTACCATGAAATAGTCCTAGACAAACTAAGTCATGTTACCCTTACAAGCACACTATGATGCTAACACAAGCTACCCTTAGGAGAGTGATTCTCAATCCTAAGCTACCCTTATGAGAGTATAAGTCCTCTATCCTAAGCTACCATGAAATGGTCTTGGCAAAACCAAGATATGCTACCATGAAGGCGTCCTAATAATGCTAGTTCAAGCTACCCTTAGGAGAGTATAGATCCTCAATCCTAGGCTACCATGACTATCCCTAACTCAAGATACCCTTGACATGCATCTTACAATGCTAAGTCAAGCTACCCTTATGAGAGTATGATTCCTCAATCCTAAGCTATCCTTAGGAGAGTATGATTCATCAATCCTAAGCTATCAATCTTGGTTTTATCTTACCAAGTCAAGCTATACATGAAGGGAACATATGTCACAACTTCAAGCTATTCTAGACTAGCAAGCTTTGATTCATTTTAGGTTATTAAGCCAACCTAGAATCATTCTATGTGAGAGAACCTTGGATCTCCTAGCATACTTATGCCTAAGTGTGTAAAATAGAAACAATGCACAACAAGATCAAATAATATTGGCTTTACCCCCAAAGCCCTAACATTGATGACTACAAGCCCTATTCTCAAGCTTTACTTCTTACTATCATCTTTATACCTAGATTTCAAGGTATTCTAATCACATCCTTCATTAGTAGGTGATCCTAGTCATATTTGATCATAAAGGTTCAAATTCAACTTTACTAGCTATGATCCTTCATATTCAATAAAGTCTAGTTCAATTCATGATTATATGTTCCTAACCTTGAACAATTACTACACATGACATTGATTTTAGCAGATCAATTCTAATCCTTCAATTTCAGCTTTCATGGCATAACCCACACAATATCAAATTCATCAATTAGACTAGGGTTTACCATTGAAATCACATAAATTCATCATAATATCATAATTCAATGCTAATTCATTCATAATTAGGTATTATCCACTAGATTGGAATCATACCTAAACACTACCCATAATGTAGGAAGAAACCCTAGCTAAAGTTGGGTTTTGACTTCACAATTGAGGGAAAACATAGGGGGTATAGGTGGAAGAACCCATAGATGATTAAGCTAACATAACATCAATTAAAAGCCCTAACAAAGCTTGAAACAATGGAGGAAAATCTGCCCCTCTTTCTTCTGCCCTCTTCCTTCTCTTCTTCTTTTTCTTCTTCTTCTTCTTCTTTTTCTAGAGACAAAATTATTTAGAGAGAATTTGGGTTCTTTGAAGAATGAATTAAATCACTTAGTTTAGGAGTTTATTAGGCTTATATACGTGGTTTAATAACTAACTAACCGACCTCCCTTAACCCCTAATTAATTACTAATTAACCCCCAAACCCCTAACTTAATAACTAAACTTCAAATTCTGCCCTCACTCACAAAACCCCCACCCATAGACCGTGGGTGGGTCTACTTCCCGTACTGCACACTCGTAGGTGTGGTAATGTGGCTAGACTTTACTGGACAACTCAGGCCTTGACCCACGACCCTAACCCACGGGGCGTGGGTCCATCTACGGCCAGTAGGTGGCATCCATAGGTGGCCTATTTTTGACAGCTTTTGGGGCTGTTTTGAGGTCCTCCTCAAGGACCCTTTGGGTGGTCCTTGGGGGGTCGTACCTTGACACCCTAACCCTAAAACCTTCATTCGAAGTACGAGAATTATTTTTACGATTTAAACTCTCATTTATAACTACAAAACTTTCATGAAAGTCTCTAGGACTCTCTAGTTTAGTTAACTCGTTTCCGAGGTGTAACAGTAACAATAGAATGATCAGTTTGTAACCTGTAAAATAAATCAGTTTTATCCATATTAAAAACATCTTTCATAGGAAATTGATCTATTTTTGTTCTTATGGATTCCATTTTCGTCTCCATGTCCTGTATATCAACTGAACCACTCTCTCCGAAACTACCAAATGACTTGATACTATGTCTTAGCTTGAATTTTTCAAGCCAACCTAGATATAATTTGTTCTCAAAATCTTGCTAAAGATATAAAAATTTCATTGCATCTATTGTTGTCTCCAAATTTAACTCTCCTGTTATATTTGCACGGTCTTTATATTGGAGAAATCACTCATAAACAACCTTCTCCATGTCTGGATATTTTGCTGGCTTGTGTCACTTGATATCCTTTCCTTTTCTAAGTCAGCCGAAAGATATTTAGTTGATCGTTTGAGTGTGTTTGATATTGTACCTTTGTCACGATCCGAGCCTACACCCTAGACGTGGCCGACACTCGAAGACCATTGATGGTCCCCAAGCAAACTCTCATCCTGGCTGACTACAAGCGGAAAACTGATTCAAGCATACAAAGCTTAAAAACTGAAATAAAAGTTCATAAAACTTAAATTCAAACTTTAACTCTGAATAATAAAATATATTCAACTCGCCATAAAATAGGCAACTTAAGTCTTTAAAACATTTAATAAAATAAATGAATGATACAGACTTCTCAACTATACTGACTATCTATGAAGCCTCTAACTGATATAGATGGAAGTCGGGACAAGACCCACGACATCCTAACAACTGATATAACTGAAAGGTAAATGAAATCCTCCGGAAGCAAGGAGGCTCACCATAGCTAACTCAAACTCTTGGATGTATCAACGAAGTTCCTGTTGAGGATCCTGAATACCCGTGTCTGCATCATGAGAAGATGCAAGCCAAATGGCTCAGTACGTGGAATGTACGAGCATGTAAAGGGAATTCTAAAGCATAACATAAGCATGAAACTTGATAAAAAGGAAACATACTTACCTCTTCTCAAACTTACTCAACTCAAGAAATACTCAAGGATAAGATACTCCACTCAGAGATCAGATACTCAACTCAAAGATATGATATTCGACTCTGGGTACTCAACTCTGGATACTCAACTCAATATGACTGAACTCATTTCAATATAAAGCAATTTAAAACAAGTGCAATATAAAGAAACAAACTGTTTAAAAACCTACTGTCACCTGGCCTCTGTGTGTATGCAAGGATACAACATAACTCTGAAATGTATGTAAAAATACAAATAACTGTGTATATAAGAATACAATAACTTATGTGGGAGTTTCTCTAACCGACAACCATCACGTAAGAGCTATTGTGATGATACATCGATTTCCCTCACGCTGCCAGAGCATCCTATTCCTTGCCAAGGGCATAGAACCTGAACTACTAAGTGGATCCACTAGTCTATTGTGAAAAAGGTTCATCTAAAAAGTATGACCCTTTTCTACCCATGGTGGCTACATGGTTTATGGAGGCTGGGAGTTATCTGAACTCTCCCCCATATCGGTGCTCAATACTACTCCCAAAAATATACTAGCTCTTTATGATTTAAAAACATACTTCTTTCTGTGATTTGAGATTAGTGCTCAAAAACTTAGCTCAAAGGCTATCTTGGAAATCAAAGTTTCCCCTCTTGCTTCATTTAGAAAGGGATTACTCTTTTCTGAAAACTAGCCCGAAGGCTCTTTGGAAATCTCAGTTTCCGTTCTTATTTAAATGTGAAAACATTTTAAATCTCTTTGGGAATAC
>JAJOOO010013581.1:0-18974 GCA_029582685.1 Solanum piurae | reverse complement strand
CTGAACTTTTTCCAAAAGTGACTACTTCCAATTTCAAGCTTCTTCATATTCATTTTAAATTATCGGATGTAACACAATTAAAATGAAATTACATAAAACCCCCTCATAGAACCTCATTATAAAGTCAACACAAAGTCATAGGCTCTTGCTTAACCTATCATTTTTCGAGTCGTTACAATAGCCCTCTCAAAGCCTACTCGTGAAATGCATGAATGACATCTCATACTACCACCCACACTTCATAGAACCTCTTGAGTAACCATAGCACGTATATATCTCACATGATGGGAATAATCATTAACTAATATATACCATGTGAGCAAACCATGGAATCTGGTGTCTATCCCACACCGTAAGGGTTGGTCTACTTGCCTAAGGTAGGACCGGTAATATTTTAGCTTAGGTGGATCCACTAGCTAATAACCTATGTGGGCGCATAGTTTTGGGATAAGAAAGATGTTCATTGAAACCCGACCTAACGTAGGGAGAGCTTCCATCTTACCATATCCACCCGGTGCTAAGCTTACATTCCCATAGAGTAGTTCATTCTCATTAACATTATTACACATGTCAGGAATGTCGTCGGCCTATCGACCCAAGGTACATTATTACACACATGAAAGGAATGCCATTGGCCTATCGATTCGTGGTACATTATTAGGATAACTCATTGAATCCTCATGAAAGAAATGTCATTGGCCTATCGATTTAAGATTCACCATTACATTAGTTCATTGACTTATTATGAAAGGAATTCCATTGGCCTATCAATTCAAGACAAAGCCTTACACTCTGTTTGGATCATTGTTACCCATTGTTTCATAATGTATTGTATTGTATTATACTCTATTATATTGTACTGTATGGTAGATACAATGTTTGGCTAGACTATATTGTTTGTTGTTGTTTAATAACATTTTTATTGTTTGGTTTGACTGTATCGTACTGTATTGTAATTTATAAATTTACTAAAATATCTCTAATTATTCTAGTGTAGGATTTTTTACTAGAATTAAATAATATATGGTAAAGGGTCAAAAAAGTATTATGAAATATCATGCCATGATATAATTGAAAAAAGAAATTAAGTAACAATGGGAACACACCAAATCGATTGTTCCATAAAATGGGGGTTTTCATTGTTACGTAACAACGAAATTTAACAATATAATACAATACAATACATTTTAACTAACAATCAAAACAAACATTGTAGGTATGGTAACGGTACAATACAATACAATGGGTAACAATGATCCAAACAGAGTGTTAGAATACTCCATTAGTCATTTATGAAAGGAATTTCATTGCCTATCGATTCATGTTCATTAAGTCAAGATACATTAATTACACAAGAAGAGGATGCCCTAAGCCTACCAATTCAATGTACATCAATCAAGATAACTTTCATTTACGCAAGAAGAGGATTCCCTAAGCCTACCAATTCAAGGTATAACATTACATTGAAGAAACCTTTCATAACATGTCATCATCATTCACAAGTGAATAATTCAGAATAACCTTTCAATAATAACACAATTTCATTGTAGTCATGATCACATTGCTTTCATTGAAATCACAAAGCATATACATAAGCATCATGATTATACATCAATGTTGACACCCAATTTTGACCGACCTTTAACCCTTTTTGGGAATGCTATTCGATTAAATACTTATTTTAAAACATATTTTGATTTTAAAATTTTAGTCGATTTTGTCAAAAAATTATATATTTTAGTATGCACGATTTAAAAAAATTATTGTAATTATTATCAAATTATTATTTTTTATCGATAGTTAAACTCGAAATAATTACTTTACTTAAATATTTTAAAATCTTAGATGTGTTTAATTATATAAAAATATTTTGATATGTGTAGTATTTTATTAATTGAATAGCATTTTCTTAAGTTTCCTCCAAATCATTTAATGTTTAGCCCATTTTTATCTAATTCCTTTTAATTCTAGCCTTTTCCTTATCCAATTCATTGCAATTCTAGCCACCTCAATACAATTTTGTTCTTCAATTATAGCAAATCTGATTTCAATCATAAAGAACCTCATCTTTTAATCTGAACCCTTCATCCTTCTCCATTAAATCTGAGCCCTAGATCTAATCTTGATCGAACGGCTAGAAGTAAATCCTCCCATCTTTCCTATTTTAAATCCTAAAAGACTTTAACCCTAAATCACTTTTCTATTCTCTTCCTCTCCTCTCTCTCTAGCCGCCGCCTCCCCCCCCCTCTCTCTCTTCTCCGATCTTCTCCTTCAGCAGCAGCGATCGGAGGCTTCTTCGACCGGCGACTCTCTCTCCCCTCGCCTATTCTCCTTTCTCTCATTCCCCTCTCATCCCTTCTTCTTCTCGGTCTCCTTTTTCTCCTCGTCCTACCAGCAGCCGGTGAGGACTGGCAAAGCTACCAGCGAATGGCGCATCTCCGACAAGCACAAGCTCCACTAGCGAGCTCCGTGACAACAACAACAACAGTCGGCGGCGACCAAGCAGTGACCAGGCCACCTCCGATCAGCAAACTCCGGCAAACAATCAATGTTGTGGCAACAAAAACGAAGAATTTTGATAGGGATGGATATTTACAGATCTGTCCAGGTATGAATATTGATTTTAAGCCTTAAATCTTTATACAGGCGGGTTGTTTGTTCATTAGTGTTCTTTCTTGCGTAGAATTCTTGTATAATTAAGATATTGCAATTCTTTAGAATGCTTTAGTGTTATTCCGATTTCATTAATTTTTGTGTTGGAACTAATGTGTTAACTTTGCTGTAGAACTAGTATGTGAATTTCTGTGTTGAAATCAATTTGTTTAAGTCTTGATTGACCATAAATTATATGTCATGCGTATTAACAATTGATTTAGCTCTCTCCTTAATTAATAATTTCCCTTAATTAGTAGAAATTATTGATTTGATAGCAATCTTTTAGGTTTAAAATTGGTAAGTCGGATTGATTGTGTTGCTATATATTTGTATATATTCTGTCAAGTCTTGCTTGATCATGGCTAAAATTGGGCTATAAATTATTTATTTACCTTAGATAATTACCTCATCCTGCTTGATTGTATTAGTGACTATTTTAAATTGATTATTTTCCATAGTTATAATTTGAATTAGACTCTTAATATGTCGGTTAAGTTTTTGTTGATTTGTGCTCTCATCTGTAAAGGAAATAAAATAAAATAAAATAAAAGGAAATAAAATAAACGAAATCCTTGCTCCTAATTAGACTCTTCCCTTTTATGTGCCGTCCCCCTTTCACTGTAAAAGAAGACCCTTCTCTCACTCTGACACTCACGCTTGAACACTTTAACAATTAGAAAAAGGTTCCCACTCTTAAAGAAAATAAGTTTCTTGCATAATTGGAGTGTTCTCTCTTTGCTGCATTGCTGTTTTGGATTGAAAACCTAGCTAAATACTTCATTGCTGATAACTATATTCTGCATAATCGGTTAGCTCTCCTTCATTAGTTTAAATTTCATTTTGCATAGTCTATTATGAATATTGTGTGTTTGAATGAATAAAAGGAAGCATACGGGTCAGTCTTCTTCTCCTCTTGATATGTGATGTTTTGTTTACTGTTTCCCATAATTGTTTGAGTTTTATGTGCGTGACTCTGCCTATGTGTTATATCTTTATATGTATAAGTATTGTGTGGTATCTTGCTCATTTTGATTGTCTAGCAGGTCTGAAAAGTTTGGAAGTTTTCGAAGAGCTACTAGGGGTGGGAATATTTTGCGGAGCTTTGTTTATTTATAAATGTGTTTTGGCTTGTAATAATTTTTATAAACTCTCTATCATATATGAAATAATTTGGGGGATCACCTAAGGGGGAGGGGAATTATGTGCTACTTGTTATTTTATCGCAAACCTATTTGTGTTAGAAAGCATGCCTATAGGAGAGTGATTATTTTTCTCACAGTAGATCAGAACTAATTAAAACTAAAAATCGCCTTTGTTGCCATCAACTAGCCACTTAGACTATACTCATTATTAATATGTCAAGGTTTTTTCTGTTCAAATACTTATATTATCTTGTTTGACACCTTTGCTATATAATAATAATAATAATTTATAATTGTTCACATGCTCTGTTGCATATCTTGTTTAATTTAATCTTTAAACTCTTTTATATAATAAATAAATAAATATATGAATATTACCATAATTCGTTTTGCATCTGAATATTCTGCCATTTTTAGACACCATGCATGTAGGGTTTAAATAATTCTCAATATATCATTTGGGTGTAGAAACCATGCTTATAGGTTCTAAGTTTTGTTCTTTACTTAGAAATCATGTTCATAGGATTTAACTAATAAAATCAATGTTAGTTAAGTAGTTTAAATAATCTCAACATGTTCATACTTAGAAAAACATGCCTATAGGATTCAACTAATAAAATTGATGCTAATTAATCAGTTTAAATAATTTCAGCATGTTTAATAACTTAATCCTGTTAATTAGTCAAGTTCTAATTAACTTTAGGTTGCTAATAAAATTGTAGCATGTTAATCAGCTAGTTTAAATTTTGTCAGCATGTTAACTTGGATAGCATGTCTAGAGACTTCTTATAATTTTCAGGATGTTTAAAATGAAATCTGCCTGAATTATTAATTTTCTGCATTGTAACTAATTATGTTTCCACTCAAAACTCAGCTACTAAATTAATTTTCTACATCTGCCACTTGCTACCCCGCTTAAATCTTGTTTGGATTAATTAATTTTTGCACTGTTTTTCCATTTAAAATCAGCTACAAATATTTCTTTGCATTAATAATAAATCTTTCACTGTTTTCTAAATAAATTTCTGCATTTGTAATCACTTTTCTGCCACCTTTAAAATCAATCTATTAAGTTTTCTGCATTTGTAACAACTTTTTGCTCCCCCTAGTTAAATAATTATGTTGTCAATGCCTGTTTATATGCACACACTTAGCATGAAATCCTTTCACCATTATGTGTGTTTGAAAGCATGTTTAATAAAACCTAGAGGCCAACTTGAGACTTTATATGCTAAATGAACGTCCTATTTATTTGACTTGGTGTCTAGGTGGGCCTATTAAGAACCTTTATTTTATTTCTAGTCTAAAACCTTCTTATTAGTTGTCCAATGCCTCTTGGACATTAAGTCGGGACGATAAGCACCTTTTAGGACAAAAAGCATGCGGTGGTGGGGTAAGGGTAGTTTAGGCCCTACGGATATGATGACATCGACTCGATCTTAATGACAAACATTGGTTTTGTCTGTCCCTACACGAAAGCCTATCGAAAAAATAAATAAAGAAAAGTCGAGTGTTGATCCGTAAAGTCCTTCAGAGTCTCCCTTTCCTTTTTCCCTTTATTTGTTTATAATTATAATTATTTGGGGTAGCTTAAATAAAATATAAAAACTATTTCGCCCATCTGATTGTGCAAATTTCTGTCTCCTCGCTTGTATCTCTTAATTGCTTAGTATTTAATTGTTATTTATTATATCACCTAGTTTTGCATGCCTAATTGATTAAATAAATAAATAAATAAAGTGATCTTACTTATTTAATGTTATATCACTTAGCTAGCATGTTTAAATAACTAAATAATTAATGAAGTGACCATAATTGCTACTTGTAACCCCCACATATTGCATGAGATACGACTGGGACCCACATTTGTGGACCTCGAGGGATGCCTAACACCTTCCCCTTGAGGTAATTTGAACCCTTACCCTGATCTCTGGTTCGTTGACCTTAGTTAGATTTAGCTAGGTTAGATAGGTGCCCTAACGCGCCTTAATTCGTTAGGTGGTGACTCTTCAATTCAACCCAAGCTCAAAAGAGTTGTTAGGTCGAAAGTCCGCTTTTGGGAAAAAACGGGGCGCGACAATCAATCTACATAATTTGCCCTTCAAGGCCCTGAATCACAATTCACCAACACACCTAGAATTACCATAATTTAGGCATGAATAATGACATAATTCAAGTAACTAAAGCATTACAAGATCAATTACATAACATTCATCTTACTACAATTTACCCACATCCAAGTCATAAATGAGGGTTATGGGTATCATGGATTCATGGGGGATTTTCTCTTAAAACCACCATAAAACAGCAATTCAATGTCAATATATGATAGTTAAAGCATTGAAAAAGTTTTGTGAAAGAATCCATGACCTAGAATGGAAACCCTTAGTTTTGGAGAATTTCCAACTTTGAAATTAAAGGTTTAAAGACTTCGTGGATGGAAAGTTAACCCTGAATCAAAACTATCATACCTTGAGTGAAGATTCTCCACGAAATTAAAGAGAAAAGATGAACTCTTGAGCTCTAAACCTTGACTTCTTCTCCAATGGAGGTTTTTAGAGAGAGAATTATTTGGAGAGGAGGTGGTTACTATTTTGGGTTTTGGGGATTATGAGTTGTTAAAGGGTAGTTAATAGTTTAAAAAGCCTTAAATAAGTCTAAATAATCAATATAAACCGATCCCTAACTTAACTAATCACCCTAGGAATTTACCAAGTTGCCACTCCCTTGGCCGAGATTGGACAGCAACACAGGTGCCATCCACGACCCAAGACTCACAGACCGTGAGTGGGGTCATGCACCATCCTGCAGGTCCATGGATGGTGGCTGTAACTCTACAATTGGGGGTCTATACCTACGAAGCCTCCCCACGATGCGTGGAGGGACCTATGCCCTGTAGGTCCCATCCGTGGGTCATGCAAATTTGGCAGCTTTCGGTTCTTTGGGGCAGCCTTGGGATTAGACTTTAGGGTTCTCCTCAAGGACCCTTGGTTGTTCCTTGGGGAGTCGTACCTTGATGTTTAACCCCTAAATCCCTCAACATAAGCTCGGGAAGTCATTTTACAACATAAAACCCCACATCAAATTCAACAACACACTCGTAAGGCTATAGTTTCACCTACTAGTTTTTTGAGTCGTTACATTGACTTTCAGGTTATAGGCATTATTTCCGCATTGGTTGTTAGACTTTTGTTGGAGTTTATGGGAACTCCTTATTTTTCCTTTACTTAGACATTTAAATCCGCTTCTGTATCTTTAAATGCCTTAGTTTTTGGTTGAGTTGTTCAGTTAGGGTTGAAGTAATGGTTCTCCCACTGGAGGGTTAGTGTGGGTGCCAATCACGATGGTCTGGGTCATGATAAAGTTGGTATCAAAGCCCTAGGTTCGTTGATCTCGATGTACCAAAATGAGTCTAGTAGAGTCTTGCGGAACAAACGTCTGTACTTTTCTTCGAGAGGCTATAGGACTTTAGGAAATCTCTCTGCTTTCTTTTGTCTCCGTTCGTACTATAACTTGGTTCCAATTGGTATCTGGTGATCCAAATTAGTATCTAATCTCATTCACTCTTCTGTCCGCATATGGTTAACAGTAGGTTCAATGATGTTAGACCCGTAGCTCCCGTCAATGCGCCAACTGAGGAATCTAAAGCGAGAGGTTGCACTAAAGGCAGGGGTAAAGGAAGAGCAAGGGGCAGAGGTCGAGGAAGGGTAGTACCTACTAGGGATGAAGCTCCGGTTGAGAATGCTCCCACAAATGATAATCCTCATGTGCATCATAAAGAGATAAAGGAGAATGTAGAGGTTGAGAATGAGGAGAATGTTGGACAAGAGAAAGAGGTGTAGGCTGAGACTACATGTATTTCTCTCTTAGACCCAGTGTTATCTCAATAGATTATGTCGTTCTGGAAAGGATTGGTTGGTACTAGAGTGCTTCCCTCTGTTCAAGCAACTCAAGCTCCCACCAATCCCCCTATTGCTATCACTGTCCCCAAGGTGGGTGGAACTGTAGGTACTGATTCTTTCTTCCGTTCTTTGTTTGGTCATGTTATGACTGGTAATGAGCATGAGATGTTGACTAAGTTCTTGAAATTGAAACCACATGTGTTTCATGGTTCTGAGAGTGAGGACGCCTATGAGTTCATCCTAGATTGCTATGAGAGGCTTCATAAGTTGGGAATTGTCCATCAGCATGGAGTAGAGCTTGTGACCTTTCAACTTTAGGTCGAGGCTAAGCAGTGGTGTAGAGCTTATGTGGAATGCAAATCTTCAAATTTACCCCCACTCACTTGGACCCAGTTTCATGCTCTGTTCTTGGAGAAGTATGTGCCTCAAACTTTGAGAGATCGCAAGAAGGATGAGTTCATGGCTTTGGAGCAAGGTGGTATATATGTGGCTGCTTATGAGGCTAAGTTCCACACCTTGTCGAGATATGCTACGCAATTGGTGACTATTGAGGAAGAGAGGATCCGCCTATTTGTTGCAGGTATTGTCTGTTCATATGACCTCTACAGGAACAAGCTTTAATAAGGTAACAATTTTTGTGAAGAAAGTGGAGGGGCTGAGGCCAGACGGTCAGGCTAAGGTGTTGGCTAAGAAATCCAAGAATTCAGGTAACTTTCAGGGTTCTTACTCCAGAGGTTCAGGGAGGCCGACACTTGTTGCCCGGCCAATTCAATCCACTATGCTCGATTCTACATGTAATTACTCAAGAACTCCACCTCAAAATTTGATTCATGATAGCCAGGGAGCCGCACCTTCAATGGGCAGTAGGCCATCTTTTGATTGCATTTGTTATAACTGTGGAGAACCTTGGAATATGAGGAGAGATTGTCCTCACTCGCGCATGATGGATTCCACGCAGCAGCAGTCTAAAGCAGTGGTACCCGCGGGAAATTGTAATAATGGTCGAGGGCATCCACAAGATGGGCAAGGAGAAAATCAGTGAGGCCGCGGAGGTAGGCGAAATGGTAACGCAGGCAAAGGTACAGTGCACCCAGGTAAAGAAGTCGCCTGTCATGATGACATAACTCAATGTTATGCTTTTCTGAGCAAGATCGAGGTGGAGGCGTTTGACGCAGTGATCACAGGTACTATTCTTGTATGTGAGCGGATGGCTAATGTGTTATTTGATTCAGGTTCTACTTATTCTTATGTGCCTGTGCGATTTGCCTCAAAATTTACTATGATTTGTGATATACTTGATTCCCCCATCCATGTTTCTACCCCCGTTGAGGAGTCTGTCATAGTCACCCATGTCTACTATGCTTGTCCTATCTTGTTTATGGGTTTTCAGACTTGGGCGGATTTGGTGATTTTGGATATGATTGACTTTGATACAATCTTGGGCATGACTTGGTTGTCCCCCTATTATGTTGTGTTAAACTGTAATACGAAATATGTGACTCTAGAGATCCCCGATAGGGAAAAATTAGAGTGGGAAGGGGTGTACAAGCCTAAGCTAGCTAAGATCATATCCTCCATTAGGGCTAGGAAACTGGTGGGATAGGGTTGTTTGGCTTACTTGGCTCATATTCGGGATGTGGAGGTTGAGTCTCCCTCTATTGTACAGTTTCCATGTGCGTCAAGCACATCTATGATTTTGGAGAAATAACTAGTAAAGGAGTTGGCCTGGTCAATAAGAGGGAAAAACCCGGATTTTGTTGAGTTAGCTTTTTGGTAGGAAAGGCGGTCACATGAAGATCTATTCATGTGGTGCCAGAATTTAGAGAAGTGTTTCCTATGGATTGGCCTGGTATGCCTCCAGATAGAGATATAGATTTCTGCATTGATTTAGAACCTGGTACCCGCCACATTTCCATCCCTTCGTATCTTATGGCTCCGGCAGAATTCAGAGAGCTTAAGGCTCAAATCCAAGAACTTCTTGGTAAAGGATTCATCTGTCCTAGTGCTTCACCATGGGGTGCTCCTGTCTTGTTAAGAAAATGATGGTAGTATGAGAATTTGTATAGACTATCGTCAATTCAATAGGGTCACCATTCGGAATAAGTATCCATTGCCTCAGATATATGATTTGTTTGACCAATTGCAGGGTGCATCTATTTTCTCTAAGATTGATTTACGGTCTGGTTACCATCAATTAAAGATTAGACCTCATGATGTGCCTAAGACGGCGTTTAGGACCCGCTATGTGCACTGCGAGTTTCTAGTTATTTCGTTCAGGTTGACAAATGCGCCTGCAGCCTTCATGAGTTTGATGAATGGTGTGTTCAAACCCTTCCTTGATTCGTTTGTGATAGTGTTTATTGATGACATTTTGGTCTATTCGAAAAGTGAGAAAGAACATGCCGACCATCATCGTATTGTTCTGGGTGTTCTTGGGAAACAAAAGTTGTATGCAAAATTTTCTAAGTGTGAATTTTGGTTGACTTCGGTTGTCTTTTTGGGGCTTGTAGTTTCAAAAGAAGGTGTAATGGTAGATCCCCAAAAGATTGAAGCGATTAAGAATTGGGTTCGGCCTAGCTCTGTGACTGAAGTTAGGAGTTTTGTGGGGCTCGCTAGCTACTATCGTCGATTTGTGAAGAACTTTGCTTCTATTACCACACATTTGACAAATTTGACCAAAAAAGAGATACCATTTGAATGGACTGAAAAATGTGAGGAGAGCTTTCAAAATCTCAAGACTCTTTTGACCACCACACCTATTCTAGCACTACCGGTGGAAGGTAAAGATTTTATTGTTTATTGTGATGCTTCACATTCAGGCTTGGGTGCTGTTTTGATGCAGGATAAGAATATCTTAGGTTATGCATCGCGGCAGTTGAAGGTGCATGAGAGAAATTATCCGACACATGATTTAGAGTTGGAAGCGATAGTGTTTGCTCTTAAGATCTGGAGACATTATCTTTATGGTATTAAATGTGAGGTGTTTACTGATCATCGTAGTCTACAACATGTGTTCATGCAAAAGGATCTGAATTTGAGACAACGAAGGTGGATGGAGTTACTCAAGGATTATGATGCGTCCATCTAATATCATCCGGGTAAGGCTAATGTAGTGGCAGACGCATTAAGTTAGTGTACTGGTACGTGGTACCTCTCACAAAATCCAATTCAATGGTCCTCTCATGGAACCCATACCCAAATTGTTAGTGTACCGGTACGTGGTATCCGATCCAAGTTAGTGTGTCAGATGTGACACCTGAACCCTTATATGCACCAGAACGTGGCACCCGATCCAAGTTAATGTGTAACACCCCTAAATACTAACCAAGAGTCGGTTGTCGATACACCATTGCTTAATTACTACAAATGTGTTATTCTCATTTTGGCAACTTGAAATTTTATGATATTCGCAGACTTGCTTAACATAATTGTGATCGTAATTTAAGGTTTTGTATTGGGGTATTGTCACGCCCCAAACTCAAGGGGCGCAACTGGATCCTAATGCCAAAACTCAAGCTCGAGCTGACTCTGCTGAACCATTTGCTACTAGCGCATTGCAGCAACACGCAGTCAAGAAAACAAACAAGTATATCTCGGCTTAAAATTAAGCCCTCGACCGGCAAAGCCCCTGTAAACAGATCCATAAAAGAAACAGTTACTCCCAAGAGTTCATATAAATAAATAGCCAACTAGCACAGAAGTCTAACTGGGTCGTCGAGGCCACCATGATATCTATACAAACACTGGAAGCAGGTATATATCAAGACAATACATCAAACAGCTCACAAGCTTCAGCAAACCAACAGAACTAGGCCAGCATGGCCATAACCTAGTTGTACACTCCACACACTAGTATGCAAGCCTCTATGAGTAGTAAAGATTGGCGGGACAGGGCCCCAGCCTACCCATAAAAATATATACAACAAAGGATAACAAACCTCCAAACTCTGGCAGCTCCGGAGGAAAGGGGCTAGCCAACCGGATAAAAGTCAATCCTGTTGCTGAGGAGGTTTACGGGTCATCTGTCGGGACCTGAATACATGAATGCAGCGCCTCCAGGCAATGGGGCGTCAGTACAAAATAATGTACAGAGTATGAAAGGCAAACGACTATGAGCAGGTATCTTAATATACTGGAGTAATCCGGTAAATAAATCAAGAATAAGATAACCATACTGACTTGCTCCTAAATCTAAAGTTGTCAAAAATAATACTACAACAACCTAACCAAGCCCCCATTATAACCAACCTATACAAATAGCCTCTAAGTCGTGTCCAACATAGGGACACTACTACTGAATAAGAAACCCTATAAGAGAGGATTATATCCACTCGAGCAACCAACAATCAACGATAATGGCTACAAGTATAACAACGATAACAACTCAATTACATTGCTCCTAAGCTTTAAGGAAACATGCCGTAAGAAGAGAATAGCCTTAACATACCTTGATTTTGGGTCTTGTTGTATCAATATGGATTGTACGGTCCTTACAGTAGGTAGTCTACAGAAAATCATGTCACACAACCATTACAGGCAGATTATTAACACGTCAGGGTTAAAGTAGCAATTTAGAGCTCACTAGCAGAGTAATTAGCTCGCCAGACCATTTTTAAATGTATGCTTCATTACCTTCTCTTCTCCAAATTACAACCTCAAATTAATGACATAACATACATCTTTGCAGCAGCTATTAACAAGTGAAGGCCTACGCAATAGTCAACAACAACCAAATAGAGTATGCCTGCACAACAATTAAAACTCGGAGTATCGCCACAACCCTCTCTTCCAACCCAAAATAACCATAACCAAATCCTAACCACGAGTCTCAAACCATTAAATCCATAAAAATTATGTATAATATAGTCCTATAATTTTTCAATATAACCATAATAACTTGAACTCGCCGCTTCCAATCATCATCCTATACGTTCGTCCAATAATTACATTTGGAGTCATGTCTTTCTCTTCATATGCAATAAGAGCTTAAAAGGACAAAACCTAAACTTAAACTTGATGGAGCTTGCAGTACATTAACATGTCTTGTCAATAACAAACAGTCTCCTTAAACGCAAGACGTTGAACCAAGAAGAAACAATTTGAAAATTGCAATGCAATAATAGAACCAACGTTACACTAATTTATGTTACAATTAAATATCAATCTATACTTCTTCTTCTCTTCCAGACTCATATCAACAAGAACCACACACATACAAAGAATTTCCAAAAATATTCCAGCAACAACAATATCAGAAAAATACTTCAAAACAGCCCAACATAACGTAACTATCCAAATACGATTTTTTCCAGCCGTGTATTCATGTTCTTGCTTATGTAGCATAGCTATAACTTGGAATCACTCAATAAAATGAAGGGTGAGAATTATTACCTCCAAACAGCAGCAACACCACATAAAAAACGAGACTCCTTCACCATGAAGAATCCTTCAAATCACAACCAACTAGGAGGAAAAAAATAACACAATCTCTATGAACGTTCCGAGGGTGAAACCCATTGAAATCTTGTAAATATTTGCTTGGATGTTAGGGGAACCTTTAGAGAGGATTTAGGACTGTTTTATTCTTCTTTTGGTCGAAAATAATGAGATAAAACGAAGGGAAATCTGATCTTATAAAGCTAAACCGACATATGGGCTAGGGGCCCACCTTCACGTGCCTGCTTGTGCAGTCTCACTAAAATCTGAATATCTCGCAATTCTGACGTCGTATGGACAAATAATTTAGTGTGTTAGAAAGTAGACTCGTAGACCTTCGATTTCATATATTGGGGTTCTTCTAAAGCTTTATAGATTGGGAGAAAAGCTCCGAGATATTTAACCCAATTTTCAGAATTTATCAAAGAAACTTACTCTAACTTTTGCCAACTTTTTATTTCTCAAGTTGCTTGACTTCAAAACTTTACTTACGATCATTGGGCAACTATATCACCTTATAAAACATCCTTATTAGCATATAAGACACTCTTTGTCTTATCCCCAAAGGTGCCGGTTAACTTAGGCGTTCTGAACGGGCGGGGTGTTAGAATAGACATTCTTTAACTCGAACTTGTTTAAGGTCATCCTTGACCAACAACGTTAGTCTAATTCTTTGATATTTTTTTTACATCCTCTTTCCAATCTTATTCTCCTGAAATGATACACCAAGTCATATAAGCCTCATACATTCATTCAATGATACACATATTATGCGAAAGAACCATGGGGTCTCACAGTTATTTATGTAATTTTCTAATTGGAATTATTTATAACTTGGAAGGGAGGTGAGATATATACATATTGGGATATATGTATACTTTTGGGCAGCAAACTTTTTACTTTTGGGCGGCCAACTTTGACTTTTGGGCTATATCTAGTAAGTAGTAAGTGATAAACATCACTTTGATAATATATATTTTCACACCTCCTCTATAAGAATTGGGGGTTCCTTAACTCTAAGAGAGGGGTAGAACTTCCTCTAACGAGATTACTCACAAAATTTCAAGAAAACCTAGGTCCTTTTGGCTGGAATTCGAGACACACCCTTCTCTTTGGTAAGTGACGAAATCTGTTTCTGAGCTGGATGGTGTTTGGTAATTTATGCATATCTCGTTCTATAGAACTTAGTTTACAGTGAATAGATATGATTTGGAAAGCTAATTCGTATACCTACAACTCTTATGTTTATATAAAACTCTAATTTAGCTGTTATGGATTCGGAATATGGGACGCAACATAGGGCAAGTTCTGTCCAGATTTCAGAAATTGAAATCATGTATGATCCACTGTTAGTGTTTTGAATATATCTTTTTGTACAAAATATATTTTGTGGTGATTCTTGTTTATTTTCAAACTTTAGAGATGTACCTACATCTTTCATGAAGGATATAAAGTCCAGTTTTGCGTTTTTCCTTTACAAATCTAAGTTGCGACTTGAGGTACCAGGCTGGACAGATTCACTGTTTTGGGAGCATAGTTGTATTTGTACATGCTAGGCTTACTTGTGATGATGATCCTGTTTTACGTCAATATTATTGGGCTAATAGAAGTTAAAGAAGTTATTTAATTGTATTTTTAAGGTTATATATACTCGTGTCCAAGTTGAGAACCTTGATACGTTGGTCGGGCTACGGTTTGAATTCTTGAAGTTTTGTTGGACTGTTTCTATACTAAAGCTCGAGGTTTGGGTATAAACTTGTACTTGTACTCTTGTTATCTGTTTGTATATTTGAAGGGTTATCTCAATACCTTAGTTACTTCTTGTCACATTGTATTGTCGTATTGATATTATCTGAGACTTTCAAGACACTTGTGTAACTCACCCACTTGTACGGATTGCTTGATCACTTGGCATTCTTGTTGGGACTTTGTCCTTCTTGTGGATTTGATTTTGTCATTATTGGCATGCCTATTGATTCAGATTATTTTCCATCTTGACTCTGGATTTTTGGTTCATCTTAAGTATGGAAGTTGTCCATTTTAAGTACGAACTAGGAAGCCATTTTTAATATGGTTCTTGATTCTCTTGATTATTGGGCTTCGGTCCTTCTTGATATAGGGCTTCTGCCCTTCTTGATACAAGTCTTCGGTCTTTCTTGATACAGGGCTTCGGTCCTTCTTGATAGTTGGTTATGATGGGTGTGACGGTATGATGTACATATTGGGCTGTGAGACCCCTTGGTTCTTTCGCATAATATGTGTATCATTGAATGAGTGTATGATGCTTATATGACTTGGTGTATCATTTCAAGAGAATAAGGTTGCAAAGAGGAGGTAAAAAAAATAATCAAAGAATTAGACTAACGTTATGGGTCAAGGATGCCCTTAAACAAGTTCGAGTTAAAGAATGTCTATTCTAACACCCCGCCCGTTCATAACGCTTAAGTTAACCGGTACCTTTGGGGATAAGACAAAGAGTATCTTATATTCTAATAAGGATGTTTTATAAGGTGATATAGTCGCCCAATGATCGTAAGTCAAGTTTTGAAGTCAAGCAACTTGAGAAATAAAAAGTTGGCAAAAGTTGGAGTAAGTTTCTTTGATAAATTTTCTGAAAATTGGGTTAAATGTCTTGGACCTTTTCTCCGAATCTATAAAGCTTTAGAAGAACCCCAATATATGAAATCAAAGGTCTACGAGTCTACTTTCCAACGCACTAAATCATTTGTTCATACGACTTCAGAATTGAGAGATATTCAGATTTTAGTGAGACTGCATAAGCAGGCACGTGAAGGTGGTCCCCTAGCCCATATGTCGGTTTAGCTTTATAAGATCAGATTTGGTGTTGCTGTTGTTTGGAGGTAATAATTCTCACCCTTCATTTTATTGAGTGATTCCAAGTTATAGCTATGCTATATAAGCAAGAACACAAATAGACGGCTGGAAAATCGTATTTTGATAGTTATGTGATGTTGGGCTGTTTTGAAGTATTTTCTGATATTGTTTTGCTGGAATATTTTTGGAAATGCTTTGTGTGTGGTTCTTGTTGATATGAGTCTGGAAGAGAAGAAGAAGTATAGATGTATATTTAATTGTAACATAAATTAGTGTAACGTTGGTTTTATTATTGCATTGCAATTTTCAAATTGTTTCTTCTTGGTTCAACGTCTTGCGTTTAAGGAGACTGTTTGTTATTGACAAGACATGTTAATGTACTGCAAGCTCAATCAAGTTTAAGTGTAGGTTTTGTCCTTTTAAGCTCTTATTGCATATGAAGAGAAAGACATGACTACAAATGTAATTATTGGACGAATGTATAGGATGATGATTGGAAGCGGCGAGTTCAAGTTATTATGGTTATCTTGAACAATTATAGGACTGTATTATACATATATATTTTTTATGGATTTAATGGTTTGAAGACTCGTGGTTAGGATTTGGTTATGGTTATTTTGGGTTGGAAATGAGGGGTGTGGCGATACGCCGAGTTTTAATTGTTGTGCAGGCATACTCTATTTGGTTGTTGTTGACTATTGCGTAGGCCTCCACTTGTTAATAGCTGCTGCAAAAATGTATGTTATGTCATTAATTTGAGGTTGTAATTTGGAGAAGAGAAGGTAGTGAAACATATATTTAAAAATGGTCTGGCGAGCTAATCACTCTGCTAGTGAGCTCTAAATTGCTACTTTGACCCTGACGTGTTAATATTCTGCCTGTAATGGTTGTGCGGCATGATTTTCTGTGGATGAAATACTGTGACATGATTTTCTGTAGATTACATACTGTAAGGAAGGGGTACAATCCATATTGATACAACAAGACCCAAAATGGAGGTATGTTAAGGCTAAGCACTGTACTTCCTTTGAGCACGAATTTTGGTATCCTAAATCGTCAAATATTTTTTTACTACTCTATTACTAGAAAGACCTTTGGTGAAAGGCATTGATGTTGCAGCTGGTGTATTTTTGTGACTCCATTCTGTTGCTATTCCACTCGTTCGGTTAGATAGGGTGTTTGGCATCTTTATGTCATTTTGTTGATTCTCTTGACTATAGGTCCATGTGTACAAATTCTTATTCTTCTTTAGGTGTAGTAACTTAAAAAGATTAGAGATGAACAATATGAATTTGAAATCAGTCCTCCTTCCTCGCTAATTTATATTTTTGAAAACTTTAAAATAAAACGTCGATCTCCAAAACTCTTAAATATAATAGTAGGTTTAAACTACTAAAGTACGGGTTTTTCTGAAATAATTTCTTTTACAAACCACTAAGGAAACATATATAGATACTAAGTGAAGAACTTTAAGCTCTTTATGAACATCCTCAAGTTTAAGTTGCCTTTCTAAATCCAAGTTAAGTGTTCCAGTTTAATCTACAAGTATATAAGTTTCACGAGATATTTACATGTGATACGAAAGTGATTACAAGATTATGAGGACAAGAGTACCAATGAGCCAAGATTGGATACATGATTCAGGTAACAAATGCATTACAGATCCATGACATTACATGCTATGCATTCTACTTCCGAGCTATAATCGAAAGGTATGGAGCCTATTGCCTATATTTATACGTATGATACACAGATGGCCACAAGTTGGCGAATATGATCTCGATTCGCTACCGGAAGGCACCACCATTGCTAGCACTTGGTTGGGTATGACATGCATTTGCATCTATAATATATATATATATATATATATATATATATTTCACGACATACGATTATGCGAGCAGTAACTTTTATCATTCTATTTTCTGCCTTACATACCAGTACATTTTTATTCATACTGATGTCCCGTTGCCTGGGGACACATTTTTGTTTCATGCGTGCAGGTCCAGGTAGGGATTTTGATTGACCCCTCTGCTAGGATTCGGGGTTCAGCTGGAGTTTTTATAGGATGTTACTTTTATTGTACAGTTTGGGTATAATCATGGGCCTTGTCCCGACCAGTGCTTATATCACTCATAGAGGCTATTGTGGACACAATATTTTGGGTTTCTTTCTACAGTTTCCAGCCACATAGGCTTGGCATGTATAGATATGTATGTATGTGTGTATATCTTCATGGTAGCCTTGTCGGCTAGCTAGTACCTTATTATCGTTGGCTTATCTACCTTCGTCTATATGACTTCCTAATATTCAGGTTATGACCTTAAGGGTTCAGTCATAGTATTTTAGATGTTATGTTGCCCGACCTTCTAAACCTTAAGTTGAGTCAGTTGGTATGTTTATGTGGCTAACTTGATTGCTTAAGGTGTCGAGTGCCAGTAACGCCTTCTCTAATTTGGGGCGTGACATGGGCGAGCCTTGGTATTGGATCTCTTGGGAAATGGTGCTATGAGCGTTCTTGACACTTGGATCTTTAAATATAGAAGTTGATACCCTTAATTTATTGTTTACTTGATTTATTTATTATGTTTCAATTGTGCTGCCCATGACTTTTGAAAGGTAACTTGGTGAATCTAGCGGCTACACGTATATAGTTTTTACACCACTAAGCTTTATGCTTAGCGATATTTTTTTCTATCGTAGGGAACATTCGGAAGGATAATTGAATTTGGCCATTGGAGACGAGGTTTTTGTGAGCTGTATGGGAAGATCACATTTGCATATAGGCATCTATAGTTTTCATAAATTGGGATTTGTACATGATCTATATGTAGTACATTTACATGAAATTTTGAAGGCTAATTTGTTCATGTCCCCATGGGTTGTAAAATAAGTATGACTACATATTTTACTGTTTTAGGGTGTGTAAACCCAAGTCTTGTAATATATTAAATTTACCACTAATTTTGAATGGTTGTATGAAGCATGAACCACCTAATTTGGG
>JAJOOO010013580.1:0-26783 GCA_029582685.1 Solanum piurae | reverse complement strand
TAACTTTAAAGTTTAAAGTTTTAAATTGAAGTTTTTTAATAATATAATTTTATTAATTAATAATATAATATTATATAATAATTAAAGTTAATAAAAAAATTAAAAAAAATTACCGGTACAAAATGATCCGATAAGAAACGGTTCCGGTCCGGTCCAAACCGGTTCCAATCCGGTAACTAAGGGACCGGACGGAACCTTTGGAAATTTCCGGTAAAACCGGTTCCGGTAAGATCCGGTTCCGGTAATGAAATCCGGTAACAAGGACCGGTTCCGGTAAAACCGGTCCTGTTGATCCGGTCCTGTCCGTTTGCCAGCCTTAGTTTGGCCTCTCCCATAATAAAAATTTTCGTAATATGAGTAATATATGCACCCTAAGCATTGGGATTAGCAAATGACAAGAAGACATATTTTTAAAATCAAGAAATCCCATGAGTCAACTTTACCTTTTTCTTTTGTACGCCCTTCCGGGCATCTCAAACCCAAACACTAAATTGTATATCAAATTTGGTGTCAACACTATTTTAGTGTAAATCAACTTTAATTCACTGCATAAAATTTTATATCAAAAAGAAATATTTTTCTCTCTTTATTATTATATTATTATTTTTTATTTTATTTATATTTTCTTATTTCATAAAACAAATTCTTTCTAAAACATTCACCATATATAATTCATATTATTTTCTTTTATAGTCGTTTAGTATAAAATTATTTTATACCATAATTTTTTAAATAATGTAAATTGCTAGCAAATATTATACATTATTAATGGATAATACAAATAAAAGTGAAATCAATAATGAAATACAATTAAATAAACATTACATAATTGAAAAAATTATTTTAAATTCTACATAAATATTCAACTTTTGAGATCACTACGGTGCTCTCATAAATGCTTTATTAATTCATTACGTAGTTCAAAATGAGCTTCTTTGTCCTTTATTTTTTTAGGTCAAGCTAGAAATTGTTGAAATCGATAATTTTTGTGAAGGTTAATTGTAGTTATATCCAATTATAATTTATAGTAGAATTAACATAAATTTAATTGAAAAAAAAAGTTATATATAGAAAAATTAATTTATAAAAAAAGCTAACTTTTATATCTAAAATTAATAATATAAAAATATTACCTAAAAATGATTAAATATACAAGAGATTTAATTAAAACATATAATTTATATAATGTTTAATTAAAAGTTTTGTATAATGAAATAATATTAAAATATTTAATAAAGTGAATTGGTGTGATGAATAGTGTTACACCAAATTTGGTGTAACACTATTCACACACCAAAATAGTGTAAAAATTGGTGTTGGATTGGAGCTCCAAAATACCAAATTTTACATCAAATAAAAATTTGATGTAAAATTTGGTGTTGGATTGGAGATCGTCATAGTTTATTAGTTTAAAATAGAAATGAGGTTTTCTACACTGTTTTTGTAATTTAGTTTATATGTGTACACCACTTTTTCATTTCTCTGTAGGAGTTTTTGGATCCATGCCCTAGGAAAGTTTACTTTGTCTTGAGTAAATGTAGTGCTTGTCCTTTCTCTTTTTGAGTCCCTACCTAAATATTACTATATATGATTCACATTAATTAGTGATTTATGTAATTCATTATGGGGCATGGTAACTTTTTCCCAAAAGTCCTCAACCTTTTTACCAAATCTTAGATTCTAACTTTCTTGGTGTTGAGAAATGAGATCACAATTATGTCATTTGATTCAATGACAAGATTTAGTTAAACATATATAATTTGTATAACCTTAGTTTGGTGTAGAGAAATGAAACCACAATTTTGTTTCTTATTTTTCTTAGTTAGGAACCTTGGTTTTGTAACTTTTTTTTTTTACCTATTTGCACTATTGCAAAAATGATTTTTTTGGCAGTAATCAATTAATGATAATAGGTTAATTGCCGCTAAATATAATTTTTTTAGTGACAATTAGCATGCATTGTAAATGTCTCTAAAACTTACATCAACATTAAATTTAATAACAATTAACTAATGCTGGTAAAAGATTTAACACTCTTTGTTAATGTGCGTATTTATTGTCGCTAAAGGTTGTCTTATGGTAATGAGGGTTTTTTTTCTTTCTTGATTATATGCATAATCAGCGTCAATGAATATCAAATGATAAATTGATAAGCCTTCTTACCATATGAAATTTTAAATTTTGAAAATAAGAAAAATTACCGGCTATAACAAACCTATAGAATGTAATTTTATAGAGATTAATCGCTTTCTGTTACTTCATTTTACATCCCCCACCCACCCCCTCTACCCTACCCACACACTAAAACATAATTTTACATATCAAGAGAATATGAAGAACTTGAAATCATTGATCAAATATTTGTTATTGGACCAATTTCTTAGCCTTTATTAGTGTCATGGGCTTCACTTGTTGTTTGGGAAACTGTATCATCATGAAGCTAGCTCATAAAGTGCTTCAATTTGCTTCAAGTGTTATATGGGTGAATCTTGCAATGATGACATTTATTATACTCTCCGTTTTATTCTACTTGTCATTTTAGTAAATTAAGAGTTTTTATTATATTATTTTTAGTATTAAATAACTACATAAAATAGATGTAATAGTCAAATTTAGAGTTACCAAGTGCCTTTAATAAAGTTTGTTTAGTAAATTACACCTCTTTTAAAAAAAGAAATGTGTCAGATCAACATGACTAAGTAATACGAAATGGAAAGAGTAGTTTTTAAACTCCGTTATGATTTGAGAATGACCTCAATAACTCTTGTTATTATTACTTGATATCACTTAAACCTAATTCAAAAGGCTTTTTTGATGATGAAGCAAGTCTAAATTTGGTGATTGAAAATGACATACTACAGTTGCTAAACTAAAGCATACCAACTTACTTGCATTTGAGATTGTTAAACTCATTTGAGCCTCTCTTTTACTTCACACAATCGTTAAGTATAATTGCGAGAAATCTAAATTCAGGATTGCGTTCTTGGAATATTTGATGACGGACTTAAAAAGTAACTTATAGATTGATGCTTTACGTTCTCCATTGTTTTGCCTCCCATATGTTGTTGATAGAGAGAACATGTAGAGTCCAATTCTATCTGTTTAAGATTCTTAATATTCACATAACTCAGGATTATTTGTATTGCTAAGATTGAAATTGTAAAATCTAAATAGAGAAGGCATGACGGGAATTAATTACTAACTCCAGAACAAGATGTTGTGGAAACAAGATTTGAACCCGCGACCTCAAGTTTATGGGCCTTGCGAGCTACCAAAGTGCTCTACCCTGCGCCAAACTTAATAATATTCACTTAATTTTGATGTACATTTTTAGAATTCACTCGGTGACATGCATCCAATAAAATCGAAACGATATAAACTGTATTTTGTGTTTTGCATGACACTAGCAATGACACACAAATGAAGTTATTACTAAAATTATCTTGTATAGTGCTTTACTTATTCCTTGCATAAATTTGCAGTACAATGGCATGAGGGTGAGTAGACACAAGATGGCCCATCATTTCTTCTTTATTAAGGGCATTACAACCATCAAATATCCCAGCCTCGTGCACAAAAAAGGTCCCTTTCTCTATTAAGCCCCATACGTACAAACACAGTATAGTGCGGCGTAAATCCAAATTTAATCGAATTTTAATTTAAATACTGTATATCAAATAGATTATTTAAAAAAAAAAAAAGTTACAGAATTTATATATTTGACGGTTAAAATATTTTCAAAGAATTTTTTTTTTTTTTTATAAATTAAAGAAACGACTTTCTAATATGAATATAGGAAAATAAATTTTATAAGGGAAATTTCTTGTTGATTATCTTCGCCTCAACCCTATAATATTAGCCAAGAATAAATAAGTGTTTTTAAAATAATATTTTTTTTTACTTATTTATTAGGATACTAAACGAAAGTAAGAATATCACTCATCATTTTATTAAAAGAAAAAACCATTTTTAAAACCAAACAAACCCAACATCATTCCTATTTTCATAACGTGGCATCTCGATCTTTTTTCCTGTTTTGCAACAATTATATACTAACAATTGTAAAAATAAAAATTATTTGCATTATTAGGTCATCTTCATGTTAGTTTCCCCAATCCTTTAAATTAATAACAATAATAGGTGATTAAAGTTAGGTGGATATCAAATTAAAATGCCCATTACATAATTGATTTTCTCATCACAAGATTTTAAAAATTCAAACCTTGAACCCAGCTGGCAATCCTTTCACACTTCTTTTTAAAAAAAAAAGAATTTAGTTAGAGAAGCGCTAATTACTATCAAAATATAACAGTTTTTTCTTATATACGATAGCACTCTTGCTCTACTTGTTTAAGTCGTTCAAGAGTGATTTTTCGAGCTCGAAATTTCGTGGAAATATGATCCATAACTTCATGGTCACAAAGAAATTAAATTTCCATTCACCCTCAATTCCATTAAGGAAAATCAAATGCCCAAATCCATTAAATGAGTTAAACCATGCAAAATGTGAGTTGATTCGGATCGAGGTAAATGAATTTAGAAATTTATATATGATGAGAGGGTGGATGTAATTCAACTCGAACAAAGTGAGAGGTTTGAAGAGGAAGCTTGACCTAGAGGAAGAGGAGACCAGGGGCGCGCGAACGAAAAACTCCAGTAAATAAAAGAAAGATAACAGGAGTCCTCTCAATAGCCGAGGGCCCACTTCCCTATATGTGCTTACATAGAAGGGAAAAAGTTGATTCACATAGATTAGACAATACAAATGTGAAACAAGAATATCAAATTATATCCTCTTATTGATACAATATATTTATCATTTTCTTTGTAGATCTATCTTTCTTCAAAATAAAATTAAAGAAACTAAAAGAAAGATAAATTGAATTAGAAAAGGATAAAGACACACGAAGGATCAGAAAGAAAAGAGATTCTAAAAGTTAAAAGCCTAGAAACTAGATTGTCAGACTGAGAGGTAGCAGTAAGATCTCTGTGTTATCTCCTGTATTCAGGTTAGTCAAAAATACTGAAACATAAAAAGATGAAACAGACAGAATATTTTTAATCCGAGTCCACAGAAACCACCGTATTTCCTTAAAAAATTTAATCCCCTCACTATACCCGAGGTTGCAGATTAATTTCTCCCAAGATAAAATGGATTAACCTGTTAGAGAAGTAGCGGTACCTCAAACTTCAATAACTCCAACGAACGCAAGAACATCAACAAGAGCACACACAGACTCAGTCGATCGACAATTTTATTTATGTAAGAAAATGTATGTAGAGAGAAAAAAATTTCAGTGTTTGAAAAACGGAAAAAACCCTCTTATTTATAGCCATTTACAGGAAGGAACGCGTTTGTTCAGACTCGTTTTTTCAGAACTTTGTGTCTTTTGGGAAAAGTAACGACGTTTCGAAAGGAACATGTCCCTTCAGAACGTTTTTACCGTTACACGTGAATTTTAAATAAATTCCGTTGCGCCAAATTAATTTTGTTATTTAACTAACATTCTGAATTAATTTATAAGAGAAGGGAAATCAATTAATGAGATTTGATTAAATAAATTTTGTCTGAATTAATTTATAAGAGAAGGAAAATCAATTAATGAGATTTGATTAAATAAATTTTGTCCAAAAATATTATCAATCAATAACTTGCCAAATCCAAATCCAAATTCAAATCCAAAGCCGAAGCCGAGGCCGAGGCCGAGCGAGCGATGACGACGACGCAAGGGGAACCTTTTTCTTAACCCTTTAAGAACTAAATGAAGTGTTTCCTAATATAAGGACAACAATTTTCTTTCTTCTACCAATATGGTAAAAATGACTTTTCATTTGCACTTTGCAATGACTTTTTATTTTCCCTCCAAAATTGGTTCCCCTACTTTCCATTTTCTCTTCTTATTTCCCATTCACACCTTGCTAAACCCAACAATCCCCCCACATGAATGGGGAATGACTATTGTTAAAACATATGCATGAAAAACTTGCGTGTCTTGTAAGTAAGGGTTAATCGCATCTAGATAAGTAGGTTTCCCGTTAAACTTTCCGTAGTGAACATATATCGGATATACTCGATCAATAGATAGATTTGAAATCTTTGAACCGTCGAGCTTTGATGTATACCTAGACAACATAAGTCACACAACCAAACCTTGAACTGTTTTTGGTTCTCATTGTTTTGTTCGTTTCAACCATGAACACATCTCGGTTAATAAGTGCTTAGAGAACTGGCCTTACTGAATTCTCTTTGAAGCGCCTTACACTTCACACTTACATATGTGGTTTCTAACTGTGTTATCCCGTAGATACACTATTTGATATACCATGTATCAAACTTATAAACCATTAAAAAGTCCTTATGCCTTTATCATAATTACTGAATATTGTCTCATCATGAGAATGGACCACAAAATAAGTTTTGACAATGTTGAACCGTCATCTATGACTTTGGTTGATCTCCTTGAACCTAGATCTTGGGATCTCCAGTCTTCTAGGTAGAGTTACCGCCACGATGACTTGCTCTCGGCCATAGTCCCATTCCCGTTGATGATCTCTCAACTCCCTCTCTAGTTAGGCCTTTTGTAAGTGGATCCGACACATTATCCTTTAACTTTACATAGTCAATTGTGATAATTCCACTAGAGAGTAGTTGTCTAACAGAGTTATGTCTTCGTCGTATGTGACGAGACTTCCCGTTATACACAACACTTCCAGCCCTTCCTATTGCAACTTGACTATCACAGTGTATGCATATAGGGGCTATAGGTTTGGGCCAAACCAGAATATATTCTAAGAAATTCTGGAGCCATTCAACTTCTTCACCTGCCTTGTCTAAGGCGATGAATTCAGACTCCATTGTAGAGCGATCTATACATGTTTGTTTGGATGATTTCCAAGACATTGCTCATCCACCAATAGTGAAAACATATCAACTCGTGGATTTCGTTTCAGTTGACCCAGTAATCTAATTTGCATCACTATACCCTTCAAGAACTGCTGGATATTTATTATAATACAAAGCATAGTTTTGAGTGTCATCTAAGTACCCCAAAACTCTCTTCATTGCCATCCAATGATTTTGATTGGGATTACTTATGTATCGACTCAGTTTACTTATAGCGCATGCTATATCTGGTCGTGTACAATTCATGACATACATCAAACTTCTCAATACTCTGGCATAATCCAATTGAGACTGACTTTCACATTTATTCTTAACAAGATTAAGGTTCACATCAATTGGGGTCTTTGCCCTTTTAAAATTCAAATACTTGAACTTTTCAAGTACCTTTTGAATATAATGAGATTGAGACAATGCTAGATCGTTAGGAGTTTTATGAATCTTAATTCCCAATATCAAATCGGCAACTCCTAGATCTTTCATATCAAACTTACTAGCGAGCATACGCTTAGTAGCTTTTACATTGGAAATGTCCTTGCTCATTATCAACATGTCATCCACATATAGGCATACAATGACTTCCTGATTCAGAGTGTCTTTAGTGTAAGCACATTTATCACATTCATTGATCTTAAATCTATTTGACAACATGGTTTGATCAAACTTTGCATGTCATTGTTTTGGTGCTTGTTTTAGTCCATAAAGTGACTTAACAAGTTTGCATACTTTCTTTTCTTTACCGAGAACTACGAAGCCCTCAGGATATTCCACGTAAATCTCTTCCTCCAACTCTCCATTTAAGAAGGTGGTTTTCACATCCATTTGATGGATTTCAAGACCGTATACTGCTGCTAGGGAAATTAACATCCAAATTGATGTAATCCTAGTCACTGACGAGTATGTGTCAATATAATCAAGACCTTCTTTTTTGTCTAAAGCATTTGACAACAAGTCTTGCTTTATATTTATCAATAGTTCCATCATCTTTCATCTTTCTTTTGAAGATCCATTTTGAACCCAAGTGTTTGTTCCTTGGAGGAAGATCAACCAACTCCCAGGTATGATTGCTTTGGATTGATTCAACCTCACTATTGACAGCTTCCTTCCAAGAGGTTGAGTAGCTAGACAACATAGCTTCTTTGAGTGTTTGAGGCTCACTTTCAAGAAGGAATGTTACAAAATCATATCCAAATGAAGTAGTTGTCCTTTGACGTTTACTACGCCTTGGACTCTCTTCATTAGGTTCCTTCTCTTTTGGTTCTTCTCGAGGTTGTTTAGGCCCCCCACTAGATGACTCCGGTCTAGTTTTATACTGATAGATATGTTCAAAGAATTCAGCATTATTTGATTCCATTACCATATTGTCATGAATATCTGGATGTTCGAACTTATGAACCAAAAATTGACATGCCTTACTATTTGTGGCATATCCAATGAATACACAATCCATAGTCTTAGGCCCTATTTTCATACTCTTAGGTATAGGAACCTGAACTTTGGCTAGACACCCCTACACTTTGAAATATTTCAAGTTGGGTTTTCTACCTTTCCATTTCTCATATGGAATAACATGTGTCTTCGTGTGAGGCACTCTATTGAGTATTCGATTTGCTGTAAAGATAGCTTTTCCCACAAGTTTTGTGGTAAACCTGAACTTATAAGTAAGGCATTCATCATTTCCTTTAAAGTTCAGTTTTTCCTTTCCTCAATTCCATTAGATTGGGGAGAGTAAGGAGCAGTAATTTGATGGATTATTCCATTTTCCAAACATATTTCTGCAAATGGAGATTCATATTCTCCACCTCTATCACTTCTGATCATTTTGATCTTTCTATCCAACTGATTTTCAACTTCAGTTTTATATTGCCTAAATGCATCTATTGCTTCATCCTTACCATTTAGCAAGTAGACATAACAATATCTAGTGCAATCGTTAATAAAAGTTATGAAATACTTTTTTCCCACCACGTGATGGTGTTGACTTCATGTCACAAATGTGAATGTGAATCAGTTCTAAGGGATATGAATTCCTTTCAACAGATTTATAAGGATGCTTAGCATACTTATATTCAACGCAAACTTGACATTTTGATTTATTGCACTCAAATTTAGGTAAAACATTTAAGTTAATCAGTTTTCACAAGGTTTTGTTATTAACGTGTCCCAAACGTTCATGCCATAAATATTTAGACTCAAGCAAGTAAGAAGAAGCATAATCTTTATTCATATCAACTGCGATTACATTGAGTTTAAAGAGGCCCTCAATGAGGTAACCTTTTCCTACATACATTTCATTCTTACTCTCTATAACTTTATCAGAAATAAATACACATTTGAATCCATTCTTAGTCAGAAATGGTATAGAAACTAAGTTCTTGAGCAATTTCGGAACATACGAGACCCTGTTTAAAGTCACCACCTTGCTCGATGTCATCTTTAAGAGGACCTTGCATGTTCCTTCCACCTTTGCAACAACGGAGTTTGCCATAAACAACTTTTCGTCTACTGGTGCTGGAGTATATGATGCAAATAATTCTTTGTTGGCACAAACATGGTATGAGGCGCCATAATCTATCCACCATTCTCTTGAATTTCCAACCAAGTTGCATTCTGAAAGCATTGCACATAGATCGTCCATCTCTCCTTTGGATTAAACCAAATTTGCTTGATCCTTCTTCTTGTCCTTCTTGGGACCCCGACATTCAGTAGCCTTATGACCACGTTTGGCACAATTGAAGCAACTTTCATTGAATTTCTTCTTAGTAGGATTGCTCTTTGGACCAAATGCTTTCTTTTTTTTCTTTGATTTTGTGGGATCTTCTTCAACAATATTTACTCCAGATATTGTTGAATTACCACGTGACCTCTTTTCTGCGGCCTTGTTGTCCTCTTCAATTCTCAGCCTTGCCATGAAATCTTCAACAGTCATTTCCTTGCGTTTATGTTTCAAGTAGTTTTTGAAGTCCTTCCACAATGGAGGTAACTTCTCAATAATGGCAGCCACTTGAAAAGCATCATTCACAACCAATTCTACATTAGAGATTATGTGAGTATTAAGAATAGACTTAATATTTCCAACATAGGTATTAACTAAATTTATACCTTCAGCAAGGAGATCATGGATTATGTCCTGCAGTTCTTGAAATTTGGTGACGACGGTCTTACTGTCTATCATCTTATAGTCTAGAAACTTTGCCACAATGAACTTCTTTATTCCGGCATCCTCTGTTTTGTACTTCTTTTCTAAAGAATCCCAGAGTTCTTTTGAGGTTTTGATATTACTGTACACATTGTACAGATCATCTGGCAGGCCACTCAGAATATAATTTTTACACAAAAAATCTGAATGTGTCCATGCTTCTGTTACCAAGAACCGTTCTTCAGGCGGAGTTTCATCTGACATGATAGGAACGTTCTCATTAATGAACCTCTGCAGACTCAACGTAGTCATATAGAAGAACATCTTCTGCCGCCATTTCTTGAAGTAGACTCCAAAAAACTTTGCAGGTTTTTCAGCCAGTGCTAGGACAGCAGTTGAACGATTGTGTGCAACCGATGTTGTTGCAGCCCTCACTGTTTCAACATTTACTTGACTTGAGTTTGTCATTCTTCTGTCACAAATGACAGACAATTTTAGTATGTGAAATACTAACAGTAAAGGATAAATCCTTACACAGTCTGTTTCTGATTTAACGATAAAGTTTTTATGTTCTTTTAATCGTTAATTGAATGAATTTTAAAAAATCAAACAGAGTAGAAAATCATAAAGGTTTTAATCTCCAGAAACCTTAAAGATAGAAACTGTTAAATTTTTAAGATTGTTATCTCTTGTATTCAGATTAGTCAAAAATACAGAAATAGGAAAAGACAAAATAGATAGAAGATTTTTAATCCGAGCCCACAGAAACCATTGTGTTTCCTTAAGAAATTTAATCCCATCACTGTACCCGAGGTTGCAGATTGATTCCTCCCAAGATAAAATGGATTAACCTGTTAGAGAAATAGCGGTACCTCAAACTTCAATAACTTCAGTGAACGCAAGAATAACAACAAGAGCACACACAGACTTAGTCGATCGACAATTTTGTTTATGTAAGAAAATGTATGTTGAGAGGAAAATATTTCAGTGTTTGAAAAATGGAAAAAACCCTCTTATTTATAGCCATTTAATGCAAGGAACGCGTCTGTTCAGACAAATCTGTTCAAATCCATTTTTTTCAGAACTTTGTGTCTTTTGGGAAAAGTAACGACTTTTCGAAAGGAACAGGTCCCTTCAAAACATTTTTATCGTTACACGTGAATTTTAAATAAATTTTGTTGCGCCAAATTAATTTTATTATTTAACTAACATTCTTAATTAATTTATAAGAGAAGGGAAATCAATTAATGAGATTTGATTAAATATTATAAATCAATCACATCATTTGTCAAATCCAAATCCGAAGCCGAAGCTGAGGCCGAGCGACGACGACGGCGCGAGGGGCACCTTCTTCTTAACCCTTTAAGAACTAAAGTAAGTGTTTCCTAATATAATGACAACAATTTCCTTTCTTCTACCAATATGGTAAAAATGACTTTTCATTTGCACTTTGCAATGACTTTTTATTTGCACTTTGCAATGACTTTTCATTTTTTCCCTCCAAAATTGGTTCCCCCACTTTCCATTTTCTCTTCTTATTTCTCATTCACACCTTACTAAATCCAACACTCTGTCTATAGAAAAGGCATAAGGATTTTCTAAAAGTCCCATCTTATTGGTTATGGATAAAGTTCTTAAGCTTAAGCTTTTACGAACTGAAAGATCTTTTTGTTCTAAATGAGAATGAGAGTCTTTCAACTAGATGTACTCTTTTGGCTAGGTTTGAAAGAGAGAGAGAGTGCAATAGTGTTAGGACCGAAATAAGCAGGTGTAATGCGGAAGCTAGCAAAGCAATGTTCTCTATATGGAGGGGAATATGAGAAAGATGGTAAGTCTAAACGGAAGAAACTACAACATATGGACAAGCAAAGGTTAGTACACTCTGATTTGTGTGGTTCTTGTAAAGTGAAGTCAAAAGGTGGTGTACTTTATTTTGCAACTTTCATTGATGATCATTTTCGCAAGATTTGGGTATATTCTTTAAAATCCAAAGATCTAGTACTTGATGTGTTTAAGGAGTTTCAAGCCTTATCTGAGAGACAAACTGGAAAGAAATTAAAATGTATTCGCACTGATAATGGTGGTGAGTATATTGGTCCCTTTGATAACTACTGCAAATCGCAAGGAATTCGTCATCAGAAGACTCCTCCAAAGACTCCTCAATTAAATGGCCTGACAGAAAGGATGAACATAACTTTATACGATTTTTAGGACGGTCTAATAAAAAAACCAGCATAGTCCCAAGATATTGTGAACATTAACTTTTGGGCTAAGCTTAGTCTTTCATAAAATGTTTCTTATCATTAAAAATATTTATATATCTTAATGCATAAATTTTTTAGCTACTAATGCAAAGTTTTATTTACGTGTCCAACACAACTTTACTAAGATGAAATGGACTATCTTCACAATTCCATAATTCATACGAGTAAATATCTTATATTAAAGATTGAAGAAATTATATGTCAAGTCAAGCTTATTTTAACTTTGAGAAAGAAACGGAATTGGAACTTGGAGAAGCTAAGTGAAAAAAAGCAAATCTCCAAATACTGTCGAAATCCAGGGGGTTATCATAACTCAGGGCCATCTTAATCCCTAGATCACTAAAGCAATCGCTTGGGGCCCCATATTTTTATGAGGCCTCATTTTTAAAAAAATATTTACTTATGAATGTTATTTATTTAAAAAAATTATATGTACTATGAGTGTTATGATTTCTACTAAGAAAATTGCATATGAAATGAATACCCGAATTTCGTAAGAAACAATTTGATGAAAATATTGAGAACGAAATCACAAAGTCCCTTGAAACTAGAGTTGATTATTTTTATTTTTTTTATATATATATATATATATATATATATATATTATATATATATATAGTAGATCAATCTATTTTTTTTCACTTCAAAGTAGATTTGACCAAATTGAAGCATATGAAAATATTTTTTGTTTCTTATTTAGTGGTAAATTGATATTTCTAGATGATGATAATTTTAAAAACATTGTCTTAACCTTGAACTTTAACACATACTCCCTTCGTTTAAAAAAGAGTGACCTGGTTTGACTTGACACAGAGTTATAGAAAATAAAGAACTTTTGAATCTTGTGGTCCTAAATTAAAGTTATGTCAAATGTACTAAATTGCCCTTCAATCTTGTGGCTTTAAACATGCCACGTGGAAAACTGAAATTAAAATGTTACCAACAAAAGGAAAGAGGTCATTCTTTTTGAAACATACTAAAAAGGAAAGGAAGTCATTCTTTTTGAAACGGAGGGAGTAATAGTTATTATGTTATTGATGGTTTAGATTTATTTTTTGAATTGAAAGTGTTAAGAGAAATAATACATGTAGAAGATAATGATCTAACGAAAATACACAATCAAATAAAAGACTTGATTCTTTTCCAAATACACATATTGTTTATGGAATAATGTTAACAGTTTCTCTAACCGTTGCCTCAGCCGAAAGAAGTTTTTCGAAACTAAAATTGATTAAATCTTATTTAAGATCAATGATGTCTCAAGAGAGATTGAATGAATTAGTTATATTATCAATTGAAAATGAATTATTAAAACAAATCGATTATAAAACAGTAACTAATAATTTTGCATCTAAAAAAGCTAGAAAAGTAGATTTTAAATAAAAGTATATATGATGAAAAAAATAAAATATTAGAGCCCCTTCCTCAAATTTCGCTTTAGGCCCCTAATCTTGTTGAGTCGGTCCTGTCATAACTTCTCATGATACAAGTGATTCAAAAATAAAGGCATTTGTCTTTTGCTCTTTCACTATCTAATCATTTTGAATTTTAAAACAAAAAGGGAATGGCGGTGGAGGGACTATCATTTGATTTTTTTTTTAAAAAAGTTTCAGTGATCTATCAATCAATTATATGAAAAAGATAATTACCTTTAAGTTAAAATTTGACACTGATGGAATCACTTCTTTATTCATCTACTCATCTTTTATTTTACCTTTTCCTAGTTTATTTGAATTTTTTACTTTTTTGCTTTTTCCTCTTCTTTGAGATTTGATAATAACTTTGGCCCCTGCCAATGCCATGTAAAGTGTGAAGATTCACGAGAGATGCCCCGTATAATCTTGTCACTTCAAATCTTCAATTGTTGTCCAAGAGAATAGTAGAGAGTGAGGATATATAATAATAGAGAATAGGATCTTAGCCTAGCTAATAGCTATAATATCATAATATTATGTACTATTTCTGTTCCACTTTATTTGGTATTAGTTCTTTAATAGACGGTTAAATACAACAACAACATACTGATGTATTCCCACAAAGTGAAGTTTGAGGAATAGAGTGTATACATATTTTCTCTTTACCTTTGAGATGTGGTAGATAAATTATTCTGATAAACCCTTTTCTCAAGACAAAAACAGACTAAAAAGGACGTAATGAAAGTACAAGAGATAATATATAGTAAACAAAACAATAGATAGTAGCATAACGGTGTATAATCAAATAATCCTACCATCAAACTACACGAAACAATAAATATCAATAAAATCTAAGAACAAGAAACTACATGCATTGCAGTATAACTACTAGTAAGGGCACCAAGACAATGCACTCCTAACTACTAGCATGGACATACTCCTATCTATTAACATTCTATCCTTATTCGCGTCCTCCACAACTTTCTATCTATAGTCATATCTTTTGTAAGCCGCAATTGTGTCATGTCATGTCTAATAATCTTCCCCCTATACTTTTTTTGGTATACCTCTACCTCTCTCAAATCCATCCATAAACAATATCTCAACACTCATCATCCGTGCATCTCCTCATCACATGGTCGAACCATCTCAACCTTGCTTCCCGCATCTTTTCTTCTACCTAAGTCACTCACACCTTGTCTCGAATATCCTCATTTTCAATTATATCTCTCCTAGTAATCCCACATCCATCACAACATCCTCATATCTGCCACCTTCATCTTCTAAATGTGAGAGTTCTTGATTGGTCAGCACTCTATTCTATACAACAAAGTTGTTCTAAACACCACTTTGAAGAACTTGTCTTTAAGTCTAGATGACACCTCTTATCACACAAGACTCGAGATCCGAGCCTTTATTTGATCCATCCTGACAAATACAGTGAGGGATATTATTATCTATCTCTCCATATCTCTAGATAACACATCCAAGATATTTGAAACTACCTCTCATTTGGATGACATGTGTATCAAGCCTTACTTCCACGTCAATCTCAAGTGTCACCTCACTGAACTTGCACTCTTAAATATTCAGTCTTGGTCCTACTCTACCTAAACCATTTAGATTTCAAGGTTTGTACCCAAACCTCCAAACTTAGTAGTAATTCTTTTACGAGTCTCGTCGATCAAAACTATATCATCAAAAGTTAAACACACACAATGACATATCACCTTGAATTTATCTCTTCAATACATCCATCACCAAGGTAAATAAAAATGGATTAAGAATTGATCCTTGGTGCAACTCCATCAATACGGGAAAATGTTTTTAGTCTCGTCCCACTATTTTTACTTGATTCTTGATTTTATCGTACATGTCCTTATTTGATCAAGTGTATTCCACAGGTACACCACGATCCTCCATGGAACTTCACTGAGGACTTTGTCGTAAGCCTTTTTGTTAGAATTTTACCCTGATTTTCTTATCATATTTTTATTTTTTATTTTTTCTTTAAAGGACAGTCAAAGTAAGACGATAAATACTTGAACTTTTCTGAAAGGAAATTATAATTCTCTTCCATATTTTGTTCTTTCCTTAGAAAAAAAGTTTGGAGATCTATAAATTGAAGATCTTTATTCTCATAGCAAAAAAAAAGAGCATACACAATGTAGCCGTTTAGAGACTTTTGTTTATGAGAAATTTTTCTTTTTACCGTTTCTATGTTTTTAATTTTTTTTAAAATTATGTAGGTCAATTGGTCATATCATTTAATGATATTATGTATTTTATTATACTTTTATGCGTCATCTAATTTATCGACATATAATTTGCAATTGTAAGCTTTCGCATGACGCCCTAATCACTTTCGAACCCAACAAGTGGTATCAGAGCCCATGGTTCAATAATCCAATGATTCAACAAGATTGAAGGTAAGTTCAAGTGATTTCAAATCAATTTGCAATCAATATGATGATAATGAAGATTTTTGTGCTACTACATGTGAAAAAAAATTTAAGTATATTTTCAACAATTCTGCTACTCCATCCTTAAAAACAAAATTAATTTTCAACTCATACTTACTTTAACACATGGCTACAACTTTCATCCCCTGCAAACTCTTAATGCTCGGGCTCCACTTTTAACTCATGCATCTTACTTTTAACGCATGAGTTTCACTTTCAACTCATGCATATTACTTTTAATGCATGAGCTCCATTTTCAACTCATATTTATTACTTTTAACGCATGAGCTCCACTTTCAATCATGCTCATAACTTTTAACACATGACTCTAATTTTTAACTCATGAATTTTTAAATCATGTTAAGCAGTAGTGAAACATGAAGATTGTGTGAAGAAAGAGGATCAAGATTATGTTGTCAAGAAAATCCAGTCAAAAGGGGAGATTTTCTAGGGTTTTTCCCCGATTTTTTTACCATATTTTAAGTTTTATTTTTTACCTAAAGGAAAGTCAAAGTATTATCATAAATACTTGAATTTCTTTAAAAGAAAATATAATTCTCTTCCATATTTGATTCTTTTCTTAGAGGAAAAGTTTGAAGCTCTATAAATTGAAGATCCCTATTCTTATAGCAAAAAAAAAAAAAACAAGAGCATCCACAATGTAGTCGTTTAGAGACTTTTGTTTATGGGGGGTTTTCTCTTTATAATTTTTATGTTTTTTTAATTATGTAGGCCAATTGGTCATATCATATAATAATATTATGTTTTTTAGTATAGTTTTATGTGTCGTTTAATTTATCGACATATGATTTGAAATTGTAAGCTTCCGCATAACACCTTAATCACTTTCGAATCTAACACTTTTCTAGGTCAATGAACACCATGTCTAAGCGCTCTTTATCTCCATATAAAAATTCACTAATCTCTTTACGATATGAATGGATTTTTTAGTCGATCGCTCTGGCATAAATCCAAAATAATCATTAAATGAAAATAGTCCGATCCTCCTCAATCTCAACTTCACTACTCTTTTTCAAACCTTCACTCTTATCTTGTATAATGAAATCATCGTGCTTTATCTCTATGCTATGGGCATCTTCGCCATTTTAAAAATGACATTAAATAACTCAGTACGCCACTCCATGCCTGCTCTGCTGTGTAATTGCAAAAATTAACCAAAATCTCGTTTGACCCATACGTATCCTATGAATATATAGCACCCTTAACATCCTTAACTTTTATATGCCTAAAATCATCATAATCATGATTTGGATCGTGTATTTAGATCATAATCATGATTTGGATGGTAAGAATTCTCTTATTTAGGTTTTAGAATAGATGCTCGTACGGCCTGATAGATTTGGATCGTGACACAGAATTATTTGACCACCTGAGCTGGAAAAAGAAAAATCAGAGCTATTATGAAATCTATTTGACAACAAAGTTCCCGTGAAATCAAAGCTTGACTGGAAAATAAAATATGACGCGACTCCAAGAAAGCCTAATGAGGCAATCGTCGACGGCACAAAGTTAATTTCATGACCTGAAAAATAGTTGACGGTCATGAAGTTAATCGTTGGAGCTTATCATATTTGTTTCAGATTATACTTTCTTAGATCATTCTAAATATACATATATGTTTCAATTGTAAAGGAAGCAAAAATAGTAATAAGTCAATATTTATAGATTTTAGCATAATAGTTTTTCTCATCCAGTAATTACTAGTTTTCCATAATTATTATTCAAGTTTTCAATGTTCATAGCAAGTTAATGCTTTCTTTTAATGTGGATTCTTATTATTTCTTTATGACTATGCTTATTTAAATACCCTACTATGGTTGTGAAATCCAATAAAACTTTGTAGTTCATAAGATTTTCAGATAATTGCATGTTACTAGGATTGTTAGATATCAATTTTTAATTTTTATTAATTAAAAGAATTAGTGGTTGAAAATAATCACTTAACCCATAATATCTTAATCTACAGGCTTGAAAGAGCGAATTACGATTTGGTAAAAGAAGACTTGATATATATATATATATATAAACCATTCATGCACTTTTAATAGACTACGTGGTAGTGCAAGAAACTGAGTGCATAGCGCATGTAGTTGCATGAGAATCGAAGAGCGAAAGGAATCCATTGTGGAAACACAATTTTGATGTTTTATTCTTATAAGTTACAAGCATATTTAGTTTATGTCTTATTAGTTTAATTTACTCTATCAATCTCTACAACTATTATTGATTATAAATCAAGCTATTAGTTGAGTAGCCTTATCAATACATAACAGAGATAGTTCTCTCATATTTATTTTTGGTTGAGTAGCCTTATCAATACATAACAGAGATAGTTCTCTCATATTTATTTTTGGATTATACCCCAATCTAGTTGGATTATTACTATTATTGCATACAATCATGTAACAAAAAAAATAAAGTGTGCCTTGAGTGTATCAAAAAGTGACATCATTCTTGGATAATACGTTAAAAACTTTGATTACTATAGGATACGCCACGCTAAGAAATTATTCTACAACTCTATTAAAAATGATCCCCATCAACACCTCAAGAACTTCTTACATGTGTGTGCTCAGTAGAAATACATCAATATTCTTGATAGGACACTAAAGTACAAAATTCTTAGATACTTGTTGACGAGTGAAGCAGGAGCTTGATGTAGGAGAATATCACCACACATAATTTATACTTAAATGAGCTGGTAAATATTCTTAAAGGGATTATTCCCGGTAAGGAAAAAAAGATATCAAAAAACAACATGCTCACCTTTAATCAAATACAAATTGAACACTTATCAAATGAATAGCAACAGTTCAAACAAACACTTCCTATGTCAATGAAACATACTTGAGATATTTTTTCTTGACGTAAATCCAATAAATTAAGTTATACTTAATACTATGGCTAGAAATGATATCGGAAATAGTACTTTTGGAGAGACTTCTAAACTGCTGGAAAATATGGCCAACCATGGGAAAACATGAAACACCCATGTCATCAGTACACTGATGAAAGGTGTAAGAACATGCTCAAAAATGCAAATGCAATGGAAAATCACATGCATATAGTATTGAAGATAAATGAAATCAAAGATATGGAACATGTTGAACAACTTAGTCCAATCAAGGTGTACATCAGAGTTAGGGTCACTCTAGGATTAAGTTACTTATATCGACTAGGCTGCTACTTCTTGTACTAGATGAAGTCGAATAAGATTAAATTATTTATATTGATACTATTATTATAGTAGTATTAGTTATTGTAGAGTCCTAATCTAGCTATACTTAGAGTCCTACTACAAGTATAGTAGTTAACTATTACTACTATAATTGTAGAGTCTTAAGTTAGTTATACTTAGAGTTTTACTACAATAACTAATACTACTATAATAATACTGTCAATATAAATAATTTAATCCTAGTTGACTTCAGCTAGTACAAGAAGTAGCAACCTAGTCAATATAAGTGACCTAATTCTACAGTGACTCTAACTCTGTTGTGCACGTTGATTGGATTAGGTTGCTCAACATGTTCCACATCTTCAGTTTCCTTTATCTTCAACACTTCCCCTCAAGATATAGAGTGGGGGAATGATTAATCCTAGATTGCTTAGAAAGCCCAACATAAACTTGTTTTGTCAATGCTTCGATATGATTGTGATGTCAAGTCGTTGCTTATGGTAGTTCATCTGCAGATTGATACGAATAGTCCCACCTATAAAAAAATTACTTAAGAAAAGTATGGTTATTCCTACCACAAATTTCACATGGCTTAGTATTGATCCTTTATTTATTTCCACTTGGAAAACTTTGATTGTTCAGATAGCCCGGTCCATATTGACAGTCCTGAGAACCTTTTTCCCTATCTAGTGGGCTTGGAGCCTATTTCTCTAGAGTTGAAGTTGTTGTTTCTTCTTTCTATGTCCCTTTGGGCTAAGAATAGCATGTTATATATGGTTTTGTTGTGACACATCTTCTTCATCTTTCCTTATATCAATATCTTTGAGAGTATTAACAAATTGATTAAGGGTGGGATATGGTGTCTTACCTAACATGAGAGTCTTGAAGATCTTGTATTTGAGACCTAAACCTTTAGCAAAATTGATAAAATTTCCATCTTTATCCATAGGTTTGTGAATGACTGTAAGGTCATCACATATGCCCTTAAATTCATTGATGTATTCATTAATCTTTTTAGTTCCCAGCCTACTACTACAAATTTGATTATCAGGGAAAAATAATTTCGTCATTTATAAATCATATTTCGTCGCTAAAAATCTTGTGAGACGAAAAATAATTCGTCAATCATTCGTCACTAAATGTGTGTCGCTAAAAGTATACAAATACGATTTAGTGCTTCGTCGCTAAAAGTATTATTTAACTACAAAAAGAAAAAATCACCCTCAAATGCTTAAATATTTGTGACAAATTTATTTGTCGTAAAAAGTATATTTTTTTGTAGTTAATAGTATGCTTTGTCACTAAAAAGGTTATTACTACCGACAAAATTATATCGTCCCTAATTATTTTACTTCAATCAGTGACAACATCAATTATCTCTAAAGTTATATGTATTTCGTAGTTGAACAAAATCTAATTTCGTCACTAATGACTATATTTTATATAAAAAAAATTATTTTGTTCTTAAATATATTAATTAGGGATAAATTTATTATTATAAAAAAATAAGATTAATGTTCCTATTATCTCCCCGTCTCAATTTTGTTTAACCCCTCCCCAAGAGGGGCTCACTCATTATGCTTTCTTGGGGACTCAAACTCACAACCTTAAGGTCGGAAGTGATGAGTGTTTACCGTTAGATCAACTCTCTCTTGTCTCTCATTTTTATTTTATTTTTAACTTCATTCACTTCTTTCAAATTTAACTTCTGTAGAAATAATATATTATATGATTATTTATATACATACACAAATGCATGAAATTTACCACCCACAATTCATTCAAATGTAGATTATATTTTAATTAAACTGTATATTTTTTAAAATATCTTTAAATATATTCAGTACGATTCTTTCATTTTATTTATTTATTTTTATAAATTTTATAAATTATTCAGTACAATTATAAATTTATATAAAATTAAACTTTCGTTTTTTTTTGTTTTTTTGAATAACCGGTTCAATTGGATCAGTAAATCAATTATTTTGAAAAAAAATCGATATCTATAACTATAGTACTTCATCATAATATATTTGAAATCCTAGTTGGTTCATTTCTTTCATTTTTGTTTTCATTTTTTAGTTTATTTCAATTTTCACACTGATGGAAAAAGTTAATAGAAATTAATGATGTATTTAGCACCTTTGCAAAGTCTAAATTTTTAAGTCGATGTTATTTCTGTATAGTTGCTCTACGTACATATGTGGAATTACTATTAAATATGTACATATTTTTAGGCAGAAGCAAATAGATCGACTTAGTCTATGCAATTTACCAATCACAAATCTATAGACACACTAAAAAATTAGCAACAAGACTTGAGAAATTATTTTTTCTATCGTCTTTATCAATGAATGTGTATGAAATAAAAATAAAAGTGTTAAACCAACAAGTATTAGCAATATAGTGGTAGAACCGTACCCCACTCATGATACTTATAACCTAAATTGTATTTTTCAAATAATGCATATTATAATTGCATAATTTAAGAAAATTGATGAATTGAACTTTTTCATTTTTACAAAATCGATCGAATTCGTTGGTTTTAATATTTTTCCTCGCCAATTAACGAATGAACTCTGTCTATTTCTTATGAAGCACTTGTATTATTCTTTTTATAAGTTGTCACTTGTAATTATGAACAATTGTAGCAAAAAAATTGTATTTAGCTATGAATTTTTTTCGTAGCAAATAGTTGAATTATTCACTACAAATTTTAAGTCGTCACTATTTAACACCTTACATATTTTGTGACAATTTATTTTGTCACTAAATCACAGATTGATTAGAGACAATAAAATTTTTGTCACCAATTATTTATATTAGTAGTGAGGAAAATAAATGTCATAATTAAATCTAATTTTTTTTTAGCTAAAACTTATAATATTTAACTACGAACTCTAATTTGTCGATATTGTAACAATATATTTTTTAGATGAAATTTTTTTGTGTCAAAAAATTAATAAGTTTTAAGACAAAAAATAATTTGTCATGAATTAGTTACATTATTAGTGATGAAATAATGTGTCACTGATAACTTTAAATTCGTGACTAACACTACTTAACAAATGGCGCCAATTAATTTTTTGGTGGGAAACTCTAGTGGATTTACTTTGCCACATATATTTATGTTTCGTCACTAAAAGCATGTGTCTCATATATTTAAGCACGAAAAGTAAATTTTGTCACTAAAAGTGAATAATTAGCGACGAATTTGATGTCGTAGTTAATAATTTCGTAGCTATATATCATATTTGTTGTATAAAGGTCCCCATGTACTTGATCATTTAAGGGTGTTTGGATGTCTTGTTTTTGCCACTGAGGTGAGGAAAGTTGACAAGTTTTCTCCTAGGTCTGTTCCTGCTGTGTTTGTTGGTTATTCTACTCTCCAAAAGAGGTACAAACTTTATGCTTTAGCTACCAAAGAGTTCTTTATCAGCAGAGATATGGTGTTTAAAGAGGCAGAATTCCCCTTCAAGCATAGGAGCTCTGCTTGTCCCCCTTTATTTCCTGTCCTGCAGTTCCTTGAAGAGACTCCACTGTTGGTTTCTGATCCTAGTCCTGCTGAGAACAATGTTGCTTCTCGTTCATCTGTAAGTGGATTTGATCCTCCTGCTGACTCTTTTCCTGATGATGGGAATGTATTAGGTGATCCTTGTTCTGCTTCATTGACACCCTGTGAGACTGTTCCATTAAGAAGGTCTACTAGATCCACTAAGCCTCCTATATGGATGCAATATTTCTTGACAACTCAGCCTAAAGCCTCCTGCAAGTATCATGTCTCCAATCATGTATCTTATGCTTATCTCACTGCTTCCTATGGTGCAGCATTAGCTGCTTACTCCAGTATTTCTGAGCCTACTTCTTTTGAAGAAGTTATAGTCCAACCTAAGTGGGTAGAGGCCATGCAAGTTGAAATTTCTGCTTTGAAGGATAATAATACTTGGAGCATCACTGAGATAGCTACCTCCTGGAAAGTAACCTATTGGTTGTAAGTGGGTATTCAAGGTGAAGTACTTAGCCTCAGGTGTTGTTGAGATATACAAAGCCAGACTAGTTGCTAAGGGGTTTAATCAGAAGGAGGGCCTGGATTACACTGAGACTTTTTCCCCTGTGGCAAAGATGGTTACTGTCAGATCTGTCCTAGCTGTGGCTGCTGCTAAACACTGGTTGGTTTTTCAAATGGATGTGCACAATGCTTTCTTGCAAGGTGATCTCCCTGAGGATGTTTATATGGTTGTGCCTCCTGGTTTTTGCAGACAGAAGGGGTCTAACAAAGTCTGCAAACTACACAAATCTCTCTATGGGCTCAAACAAGCACCTAGGCAATGGAATCTGAAGTTAACTGAAGCATTAGTTCAGTTGGGGTTTGTTCAAAGCCATTATGATTACTCATTGTTTACTAGAACAATGGGAAAAGAATTGGTGGTGGTTCTTGTGTATGTAGATGATCTTCTAGTAACTGGTAGTTGTAGCAGCTTGATTGAACAGACTAGAAATGATCTGAAGCTTAAGTTTAAGATGAAAGACTTGGGAGAACTGAAGTTTTTTCTTGGCATCGAGTTTGCTAGAACCAAGGAGGGGTATGTGATGAATCAACTCAAGTATGCTTTGGAACTAATCTCTGAAATGGGATTGAGTGGTGCAAAACCAGTTCATACACCAATGGATCCTAATGTAAGGCTGACATCTATTGAGTATGATAAACATGTAAATGGATCAGAAGTTACTTCAACAGATAAACCTTTGAAGGATATTGGAAGATATCAAAGGTTAGTAGGAAGGCTGTTATATCTAACAATGACCAGAGTAGACATATCTTTTGCAGTACAAGTCTTGAGCCAGTATATGCATGCTCCAAAAGAGTCTCACATGGAAGTAACTCTTAGAGTAGTTAAATACATTAAAACATCTCCTGGTCTAGGTTTGTTTATGCCTGCTCAAAGTTCAGAATTACTTACTGCTTACTGTGATTCTGATTGGGGTACTTGTCTACAAACAAGGAGGTATGTAACAGGTTACTTGGTGAAGTTTGGAGATGCACTCGTATCATGGAAATCTAAGAAACAAGAGATAGTAGCAAAGAGTTCTGCTGAAGTTGAATTCAGGAGTATGGCATAAGCAGTAGCAGAGATCACTTGGCTTATTGGTCTATATAAGGAGCTAGGGGTAAACATCAAGCAGCCAGTTCAACTCTATTGTGATAGTAAGGCTGCAATCCAAATTGCACCCAACCCTATTTTTCATGAGAGGACCAAGCATTTTGACATTGATTGTCACTTTGTCAGAGAAAAACTACAACAAAAAATGATCAAGACTAATCATGTATCAACAAGAGATCAGTTGGCAGATCTACTTACTAAAGGCTTATGGAAAGCAACACATCTACACCTAATGTCCAAGATGGGGGTAAAAGATTTGTTTCAGCCACCAGCTTGAGGAGGGGTGTTATGAAGCAAAGAGTTAGTGTAGTACTAGCTATAGAATCTGTTAGTATGTGTCAGTAACAGATACAATTAGTAAAATAGTTACAACTAACTATAGTTAAGTTAAGTCTACCAATCTAGTTAAATGCTTAGATATGATGTATTATAAATAGAATAGATACTACCAAAGATGTATAATTCGTTCATTTTAGTTCTGTAGCTCAATATAGATTTGTTTATCTCTTCTTCCTCAATTAGTGAATCTCCATTACTGATTCTAACAGAAATGAAATTATATCGCATTTCAGGTTATAAAAGTGATTTACAAATACTGGTGATTACATTCTAAAATAAATTAAAGATAGGATAGTAAAACAAATTTGTCAAGAAACATAATCTTGAATTACCTATCAAGAGGATACGGTATAAGTTCCATCAGGACCTTGAATTACCTATCAACTGAATAAGGTAAGTGCAATCATGATTTTGGATTTCCATGTCATATCAATTTAATATTTGAGCATGTATGTTCACCAGTCTCACGAGTAGAAGAAAAAATATCTAGTAGAATCTTGAGAAATGATTTGATAATGATGTTTGTATCTATTTTCAAGAGACTATAGGATTTTTTTCAAAAAAATATTCTTTGATCCCTTATCATGCGGAATTGGTTCTTTCTTGAGTTTCTAAACTTTGTGTCTTATGAAGAAAAGGTCACATGTGACAAGAGATAAGAAGATTTTACCCATTATTAATTAAGGCCTCCGCTGAGGTTGATGAGGAAGGGGTCAAGGACAAGGGATATGTAGAGTATAAGTAGTTGCAACTGACGTTCAGGTTCTTTTTAGGACAGTGTCCATGAGCTAGATTGAGATTAAAGATGTAACCTATTATAGTCTGAGGAATAGGATCAACTTATCAACTTGTGATCCTATGGAATTATAGACTTTGGATAATGATTATTTTAGGTACAACAATCAGGGTAGTTAAAGTAAAAGACAAGTCTCCAGGAGTAGTTCTCATTCAAGTAGCGTTGGATGTTCTAGTTGATACAAACTATCTAATTGTCCTATGAACGACAAATGATTAGTGTGATGAGTTGGGTATTTAACGAGAGATTATCCCAAGCATAGACATGCATGGTAGGGTTCTTGTGATACTGCATCTCAAGTCGTAGTCTCTTATATACAAGTCTCAGCCTCTAAGTTACATGGGAAAAAAAAAAACCACGTCCGCACCTGAATTATGTGCCTCCACAATGTACCTGAGCTCTACCCCTAATGACCATAATTTCACCCTTACAACTCTGTATACCTCTCCTAGCTAGTGGTGATGGTCCTTTATGGGCCTAAACCTATGAAATATAATGTGTCATGTTTGTCTGCGCCTAGGACACCATTTAGCATAATGACCCAACTCCTCACACTCACTGCATTATATGGGTTGAACAGATGGCCGGTCCGGGTGAACTAGAGAATCCACTATGAACTCAAAAGAGAAACTCGAGACATCTACCATGTACGTACTCTGACTACTCTAATAATAAGACTACAATCAACTCCTACGAAGTCATCTTGAACGTTCTCTTGTCGACAACATGACTATATACACTCAAAAGAATAAAACAATATGACATCAAAAACACCATGGAATTAAAATAATATCAAAATTAGAACAAATTAGGGCATCATCATGACTATACACACATAAAATCACAAAATAAAATATTTAAAGCAACATTTTGTACTCGAATAGGAATAAGTTAGGGCTTTCAAAACAAACTATTGTTCTTCAGTTGAAACCTTCAAATTGTGGGTCTTGAAAGACAACAAATAGCTTCAATGCCCCTTCGAAAATGAAGGAGCGGGAGAAGGAGGAAGATAAAAGAACATTGGAACCTAGAGGGGAAAAGAATGATTAAAAAAGAAGGAAAATAAGAGGGGGGGGGGGGGGGGGGGTTATTTTAATACAAAAATT
>JAJOOO010013579.1:0-18497 GCA_029582685.1 Solanum piurae | reverse complement strand
AGTCCAAGTTACAAATCACCACAAACCAGACGATGAAAAGGCAGAGGAGTTACCAGTATTATCCACATAGCTTTCCTTTTGAATGCATCTTGAATGCAAACTTCTTTCGTAAGCTGATATGATTATCAAATTGGTCATTCTAGTAAATGTAAACCTCAAATTGGAAAAAGATAGAATCATAAGAAAACAAAGTACAATTCATCAATTAGCTATACATTTACCTTGATTGATTCAATACGATGCAACAAATTTTTGCCACTCCGTTTTTGTGAGCCACGCAAAATATAAATGCCAACATTCAAAATAATTTCTATGTCAGCACGAGAAGCAACAGAATAGCAGATACTTCAAAGATTCACAACATGTGATACTAAATTCGTCCTTGAATCACAGTGTTGACAGAAATACTCTGGATCCAAATTGATGCTTCCTCCGACTGCCCCAGCCATGTAAGCTCGTAGAGCACAGTCTAGATGGAAACATGTCCAGATATGTATCCATCTAGTGTTGCTTCACATCGAGTGTAATTGTACCCATAATAGGCCAAATTGATGAGTTTACAACGAAGGATACAACAATAGTCTCGGCAAAAATTAGGCTCAGTGCAAAAAATATCACAAGGCATGGTCTCCAAGAAAGTTGACACTACTCTTACATTTCTCATACATCCTTGGATTTCGTGCTAATTTGGATACTATTTTTATTATTATTCTTATTCCTCTTGTAGCAACTTTCTTCTCTTCCAGACGGAGAAGCTAATTGTAACACCTCAGACAAGAGCAAAATAGAAAATGCAGCTTTGCAGAATCTGGAGTGAAAACCAACAGAAACCACCCACGAACCGTAGGTAAAACCACAGACCGTAGGTAGGGTCCCTTGGTTCAGTCCCAGACTTAAGGAAATTTCAGAATCTCAAGATGAGACTTACGGTCATGGTTCACGGTCCGTTGATGGACCCACAGACCGTAGGTGGAGTCTATCATTGGGGTCCAAACTTTTATGGTCTCTGATCCCACCCACGGTAAACAAGTACGGTACGTGATTGGACTAATGGATCATATATCTGACAGTAGTTGAGGGACAGAAGCCAATTGGAGGGAATTGGTTGTTGGGTCAACTTTAAAATGCCATATCCTTTTGCATAGAATGAATTAGGTGGCCCATAACCTATCAAATGAAAGATAATTTAATCATCTTTCCAACGCCACCGAGTTTTCTAAAATTCCATCTCAAAGTAAAAAATTATGCTCATTTAAGTGAAGCCCTGTCGGGCAGACTTGACCGACGACCCCTACCGACGATTGGTAGGTCAGCCGATGGTATGTATGTCCCTCCGTAGATGATCTTCATCATGTTTTAAGTTAGGGTCATATAGGTCTTTTTCCTATGCATTAGGGCCCTTAAACTACATCGTTTAATGCCTAAACTATCTCATTTTCCAAAGTGTAAGCCTAATAACTTAGTTAGACATACCCAAAACCTTTATTCTAAAATATTCAACAAAATTAGACCAAAAAGAGAAGCTCCGCTTCCCCAAGAACAACCCGCAGGTTTCCTTCAAGTTCCGGCCTCAAAATCGAAGGATTTTTCCGTAGATTTCGTCACCAGGTATGTCAGATTTCACTAGTGGGTTCATTTAATCCACTAGGTCCCTAGAATTCAGTCAGATTCTTGATTCTCTATATCTTGTTTAGACCTAGGTTTTCTAAAACCTTGGAGAATTGTTGTGATTTAGCTGATATAGTGTTCTTAATCAGATTATCATGTTTTTTGTGGAATCGTTGCTTAGTTCCTTGCATGAAACTCAGAACCCTAGTTGTGTAGATTCTCTTAGTTTATGAATTACCTTGGTAGGTCAATTAAACATATAAACATGCTCCAATTTTTGAATGTTACATTGTCCGTTCCTAAATGTTGCATTGTCAGATTTGCATATCAGAACATTGAGCTATCCAAGTTTTCAGTTATGTTGTGTCATACACATATCCAGTTGGGAGTAGGCCTAGCACCAAGTTGGACTAGAGCTCAGCGTACCCTCATAGTCCTAGAACTACGTTCCCCCCGTAGGAGTATAAGTCCCCTCTATTGGGCATCAAATTTAGTGATCACTCTAGTCATGCCTTTATACCCCTAGCAAGGTATATTAGGTCCTTTCGATGGGGCTTCTATATCAGACTCCACGTTTAGCTCACGTGGCTTTCTGTCGGTTAATAGTAGCTCCCAGAGTCAGACTCCAGTGCACTTGACCATATTTTCATTTTATACTTCAGTATTTAGTTTCAGCAACTTATCTTCATGATTAGTAGTTGGTTGTTGCATTTAGCTTAGTTATCAGTTATATTTCAGTATTTATATTATGTTGATATGATGTCATTGCTCAGTTATGCTTTGATCAGCTTATATATATATGTTCAGCTTAGTATCTATTTATTTCATGCTCAGTACATTCCAAGTACTGACACATACTCTACGCTACATCCTTTCATTATGTAGGTTCAGGTACTCAAAATCCAGATCACACTTAGATTGATTATCAATACGCATTCAACAACTTCAGTTGTGAGTCCTCATACTTTGAGGACAGTAGACATACTTTTCATATTAGTCTTTACTTTTAGATTTCATCTTTGTTAGAGTTAGATGGGGGGCATGTCCCAGCAACTCAACTCAGTTAGAGGCTTTTCAGACATAGTTGTAGATTCAGCTTTAGTTTTGAGTGATTGTTCAGTATCACTAGACTCTTAGTATGTTTTATGCCTTCAGACTATTTGGGTATTCCCCACTTTCACTGATATATTGATTTAGCTTCCGCATAGTACTAGTTTTATTCAGTAATTTTATAGTATGCTTACCATATGCAAGACACAGGGTTAGCTTGGGGTCAATCATGATCCTAGGTCCCGTGTTACCTCAAAGGGGTAGCCTCGGGGTGTGACAAACTTGGTATTACAACATTAGGTTCAAGAGCCCTAGGATGTCTGAAAGTCGCACTAAGTAGAGTCTCTTTCATGGGCGTGAAATGCACCACATCTATGATGGGGAGGCTACAAAGTGTTTTAAGAAAAACTTCACTTTCTTTGATATTCTTATCGTGCGTGGGTATAATCTCTTTTCTAATATGTCATTATATGTTTCGGATCATGCCTCCTCATAGAGCTTACATGCGGAATGCTAATGCACAAAATGCAAACACAGTTTCTTCATGCCCGAACCATGAGGTTATGAATGTAGAATTTTGGAATGCGATCCAGCTTTTGGCTCAAAGTGTGTCCAACCAGAACAATCAGCATGTCCTAGTTCCAACTAACACTAATGGAGGATTAGCTGCATCTAGAGTTTGAGACTTTTTTTCGATGAATCCGCCTGAGTTTCTAGGGTCGCAGGTTGGTGAGGACCCACAGAATTTCATTGATGAGGTCAAGAAGATCTTTGGAGTGATTCAAGTGACTGGTAATGATAGGGTGGAGTTGGCATCCTACCAACTTAATGATGTAGCTCACATTTAGTTCACTCAGTGGAAAGAAAACAGAGGTGTGAATGCAACTCTTGTGTCTTGGGACTGTTTTACAGGAGATTTTCTGGATAGATTCTTCCCGAGAGGGTTGAGGGAGGCTAAAGTTCAGGAGTTCGTGAATTTGAGACAAGGTACAATGTCAGTCCAGAGTACGAGTTGAAGTTCACTCAACTCTCCAGGTATGCTTCACATATGGTTGCCGATCCAAGGGCACTGATAAATAAGTTTCTGTTTGAGGTATCCGACTTGGTGAAGATAGAGTGTGGGAATGCTATGCTGTTAGAGGATATGAATACTCTAGGCTCATGACTCATGCTCAGAAGGTTGAGGGAGACAAGCTTAGGGAAATGGATAAGGACAACAAGAGGGCTAGAACATGTAAAGATGAATACTCTCAGCAGAAATCGGGTGGTGGAAATCGCTCACAATTTCAGCAGAGGTCTACAACCCCAACACCTTCATCACCTAGTTCTCCATCCCCTAGGTTTCGACAGGATCAGAAAGGTAGGGCATCAGGCCTTAATTCTCAGGGGAGTGCTTCAAGTAACATGACTTTCTTGACTTGTCCAAAGTTTGGTAAGAACTATCCGGGCGAGTGTCTTGCAGGCAAGGAAGGGATCTTTGGGTGTGGTCAGTCTGGCCATAGGTTGAAAGATTTCCTTTATGCAAGGTAGGGGAAATGAGGTAACAATAATATGACTCAGTCTACCACTCCAGCAACACCAACAGGTCGCCCAACTCAGCAGGGTGCTTCGAGGTACAGGTGGCGGTCAGCGCCAGAACAAGTTGTGTGCTCTCCAGGCTCGCCAGGACTAGGAAGATTCTCCTGATGTGGTCACTGGTAGGTTACGAATCTTTAATTTAGATGTTTATGCATTGTTAGATCCAGGGGCTACATTGTATTTTGTAACTCCCTATATAACAGTAAGCTTCAATGTCAGTCCAAAAGCTCTTTCAGAACCCTTCTCAGTCTCTACTCCAGTTGGTGACCTAGTTATAGCTAGACAAGTATACAAAAATTGTCCTGTCATAGTCTCTGAAAAGTCACCTCAGCAGATCTTGTAGAGTTAGAAATGGTAGACTTTGATATCATTCTAGGCATGGATTGGTTACATTCTTGTTATGCCTCAGTCGATTGTAGAACTAGGATGGTTCAGTTTTAGTTTCCAAACGAGCAAGTCTTAGAGTGGAAGGGTAGTAGCTCAGTGCCTATGGGTCAATTCATCTCTTACCTTAAGGCCAGAAAGATGATTTCCAAAGGGTATGTCTATCATCTTGTTCGGTTTAAGGATTCAAACTCTGAAACCCCAACTCTTGAGTCACTCCCAGTAGTAAATAAGTTTCCAGAAGTGTTTCCAGAAGATCTTCCTGGAGTTTCTCCCAAAAGGAAAATCGACTTTGAAATAGATCTCCTCCCAGATACCTAGCCCATTTCGATTCCTCCTTATAGAATGGCTCCAGCTAAGATAAAATAATTGAAAGATCAGTTGAAAGACCTTCTAGATAAGGGCTTCATAAGACCCAGTATCTCTCCATGGGGTGCTCTAGTGTTGTTCGTGAAAAAGAAAGATGGTTCGCTCAGAATGTGCATTGACTATTGGTAGTTGAACAAAGTCACAATCACAAATAAGTATCCTATCCCCAGGATGTATGACTTGTTCGACCAACTTAGGGTGCTAGTTGATTTTCTAAGATGGACCTTAGATCCGACTATCATCAGCTTAGAGTCAGAGATAGTGACATTCCAAAGATAGCCTTCAGAACTCAGTATGGTCATTATGAATTTGTGGTTATGTCTTTTGGACTAATAAATTCTCCTGCAGCTTTCATGGACCTAATGAACAGGGTGTTCAAATAGTATTTGGACTTGTTCATCATTGTCTTTATTGATGATATCCTCATTTATTCCTGGAGTGAGGAGGAGCATGCAACTCATCTGAGAGCTGTTCTATAAACTCTCAAAGATCGCCAATTACTCGCTAAGTTCAACAAATGTGAATTCTGGTTACAGTCTGTTGCTTTCCTTAGTCATGTGGTATCCAGCGAAGGGATCCGAATGGATTCTTAGAAAATACAGGCGGTGAAGCAATGGACCAGACCCACCTTTCCAACATATATCATAAATTTCTTAGGTTTGGCTAGTTATTACAGGAGATTTGTTGAATGATTTTCATCCATTGCTTCCCCATTGACAAAGTTGACTCAGAAAAAGGTCAAGTTTCAGTGGTCAGATGAGTGTGAGAAATGCATCTCAAAACTAAATACTAGGTTGATTACAACTCTGGTCTTGACCCTACTAGATAGTTCAGACGGTTATGTGATTTATTGTGATGCATCCAGGGTCGGCCTAGGTTGTGTGTTGATAGAGCGAGGTAAGGTCATAGCTTATCCTTCTACACAACTTAAGGTACATGATAAGAACTACCCGACTCATGACCTCGAGCTTGCAGCTATAGTATTTTCTCTAAAGATTTGGAGACATTAATTGTATGGTGTTCATGTTGATGTGTTCCACAGATCATAAGCGCCTCTGCTATGTGTTCACCCAGAAAGAGTTGAATCTTCGTTAGTGGCTTGAATTCCTCAAGGACTATGACATGAATGTGTTTTACCATCCGGGTAAGAACAATGCAGTGGTTGATGCTCTCAGCAGACTGTCTATGGGTAGTGTAGCACATGTTGAGGAAGAAAGGAAATAATTAGCAAAAGATGTTCATCGGCTTGCTCGCTTAGGAGTTGGTCTTACGGACATACTGTATGGAACCTAAATCATCATGTTAACTCAAATGATGGGGAATACCCATAAACTATCTTTATATATATATATATATATATATATATATGAAAGATGAGAGTTTAACAACAACATAAAGGTCAAACCCAAATGCTAAAGCTGAATCTAACTATGTCTGAATATAGACTCTAACTGACTAGAAGTGCTAGGACATGCCCATACTAAATCTAGCGAAAATTGAAACTAAAGACTAAAAGTGGAAATATGTCTGTCATCCTCGGAGAATGATGACTCACCATTGATGCTGCTGAGCTGAAGATCGGGAACCGATCTATGCGTGATCTGGAAACTGAGAACTTAAACCTACATCAAGAGAAGATGTAGCGCAGAGTATGCGTGAGTACTTGAAAGGTACTGAGTATGCAGGATAGAATTATGCTGAAATATAAACATAACTGAACCAAAGCATATATCTGAGCAATGATAAGAGATAAGCATGATACTATGCTGAGAACACTAAACATAAACTAACTGGATGCAATGACCAAGTTTATAACATGTTGAGACTGAAATTTGACTGTAACTGGTAACATGGTCAATGCAATAGAATCTAACTGTAAGGGAGCTAGTAATAACCGACATAAAACCACATGAGCTAAATGTGGATTCCGATGTATATGCCCTATCGAGAGGACCTAATATACCCTGCCAGAGTTATAGAGGCATGACTGTCGTGATCACTAAATTGTAATGCCCATAGAGGGGACTTATAAACCTACGAGGCACGTAGTTCTGGGACTTAATGGTGACTGACCCGAGTCCACTCAGTATTAAGCAACTCCCAATTGATTATGTAATTGACTATTTATGACTGAATTTTTGTAATACGGGATAACTCAAAATAATGACATACTAACTAAAAATGCAACAATAATATTCTAATAATGAATCATTCAAATCAAAGGTATGTATATCTGAAATAACTGGCCTAGCATGTGTAATTCATGAACTGAAATAACTATATAGCTAGGGTTTTGAATTTATGAAAGAATCTACACAAAATGATACAAAAATCATGATAATCTGATTTAGATCACTCTAAGAGCTAAAACCCAACAATTTCTAACATTCGAGAAACCCTAGGTCTAGAACATATTAAGGGAATCAAAATTCTGAATGAAATCTAGGGACCTAATGGATGAAAGGAACCCACTAGAGAAATCCCACATACCTGGCGAGGAAATTCACAGTGAAATCTTTCGATTTTGGGGCTAGAACTGATGAAAACTCGTTGCATTCTTGAACTAGGGTTGCTAGACTTCTCCTCTATAATTTTCTCTAAGTTTCGCTTGATTTTGGTGAATGATTGATTAGGTTAGGTTCTAAATTGTTTACTAGAATAAAATTGACCAAAACTACGTAGTTTAAGGTTTAAACAACGTAGTTTAGGGGTCCAACGCATAAGAAAAAGACCACACGACCCCTGACTTAAAAGATATCAGGGTCACTGACGGACCGTGGTAGGACTGACTAGATTCTGGGACCTCGATCCATGGACTAGGAGTCCGTGGCCTGACCTATGATTCGTGGGTCTGACCGTGGGTCATGCCTCAGAGAACTTTCTGAGCTGATTCTGGGGAGGGCAGCAGGTGGCCATCCACGGACCACCAGCATGAACCGTGGGTCACCCTACCTTTCATGGGTGGCAATTGTGAGTTGCACCTGCACCTTCTGGAAATCTGTTGGTTTGATCTGTTTCGGATACGCCGAAAGGTGTTTTCTGGTCCCCCCTGAACCGGGGCTGCTTGTGGGGCAGGGGGTGTGCCACGACGAAACAAGGGAATGAAAGGCCCACTTTTATGCTTCAATCAGGCTTATATTCGCATTTGAATGATACCAATCGAGATGGCTTTTTCAGGGACTGGCCTCTTCCCTGAGGCAATCCTTAGGATTCAAAAGAGTGAGAAGGAACTTTCTCTATCCTATGCCCTCATCACTAACCATTCCCCTTATCTTTGCATTTCTTGATCGGTCACTCAAGAGACTGACGTTCGTTCTCTTCCTCTGTGAGTAGATTCGACGGTATGCCATAAGGTTATCCGAGTTCAAAGGTGTCCTTGCTTTCCCTTAATAGTCTGAGGGGAACAGAATGGCAAAAGCGAAGTGAAACTATGAACAGACGACTCGTGGTAGAGTCAGGGGTGGCCCCAAAGCGGAATTGACCGGTGGTGCTTGGTCGAAGCTTCAGTAGGTAGCCGACAGTAAAGGGGAATCTTCTATCTGATTGCCCTGTAGGCCCATCTCCATTAAAGTATTAGCCAGTGCTTCTTTCCGGCCGGTTGGTTGAGACCGGCTTTGGAATTAGCAGGGGAACTACTTCCAAATAAATCTGCTAATTCCGAACCCCAACGGAAGTGACTTCCTCCAGTGCCCTCACCTGATCTTGAGCCAGAGACCCCCGTCCTATTGATTTGTCCGCTGGACTGGACCTATTCTGATTCTGAAATATCCATCGCTACGCTGTTCCCAAGGACTAGCAAAATCGAAATAGCAAAATTCTTGGGTCATCTAAATGGGTTTAGAAACCACACATTTCTTTGGATCATCATAGCGTACTTCCACATATCCACTCAGAGGAAGGTCTTTTCATAATGGATGACCCTCGAAACCATAATATGTTGATATACGACATAGATCTGGATGATTGATGGAAGAAACACCAAACATGTCCCAAACTTCTCGCTCCCACCGGCCGGCTGATGGAAATAGACTGACTATCGGAGATATTCGTGTTACTTCGTCTGCACTGGTTTGTACACGCATGCGTGAGTTATACCAAATACTCAGTAAATTATAGACCACTTCAAATCTTTGTTTTCGAGAGGGATAATCAACTCCGCAAATATCGATCAAAACTTGAAACCTTGTATAGGTATGCAATTTCAGTCCCAGAGTCGCTTCCCCGACTGGAACACTTGTAGGAGCTCTTGTGTCAATCACTGCCATTCCTCTTGTTAGACCGTCTGTAGCACTCATAGTTATAGCCCTAACTCGATTATTTCCTAATAATTGTTGTACCTCACAAGCCACATTAATTGGTTGACCAACACTATCTCGACCTTGAACTACCAGAGCGTTATAAATATTTGGAATCTTGCCCCGGGGGAAAGGCTACAGAAATAGAGTAAAATAACCCAAAATCCCATGAGCTAATCCAAAATCACCTACTCGATTGACAAGCATAGCTTTTATAGCTGCTTTATCTGCCTAAAGTCGTGTAAACCAAAACTGAATTAACAAATATGAAGCAAGACCTACTCCCTCCCATCCCAGGAATAATTGAAGAGAGTTATCTCCAGTCACCAACATTGGAGCCCGGAGTGCAGATTAAGGGAGCACCTGGTGGCTTCAGAGGTTAATCAATAGGGAAATCCGCATTTTTTTTATCTTCCGCTAAAAAATTCTTTTTCATGGGCATATTCTATTCAAAAGGATCTTACTCAATTCAATAGAAACTTAACTTCTACCCCATCTCATCTATTGCTGCTTTCAAATCGGCTGAAAGAGTATTTTGATGTCACGAAGTGCGCTGAATAATTGTCCTTTCCTCGTACTCATTTGAGTACTCAAGGCCCCCTTTATTTTGGCGGGTATCACCACGTGGCTTAATCCCGGATCACTCCTTAAGGAATAGGACACAATAATATAGCGCACATCGGGAAAGAAATAGCTTACAAGAACAAGTAAGAGAGTTGACTTGCTTACTTTAACAAGTAAGGGAACTGAGGTTGCTTACTAAAGTAAGGGATTGTTGACCCCCCAAAAGCAGAGACCGAAGAACCGCCAGGTTGTCGAGGACACGTCTGAAGAGGAGGCGAGCGCCCTAGCTGTCCCCATTGGAATCAAAATCTTTAGTTGGATCGCTACCATGTGGGGGGGTTCGATACAATACAAAACACCCGCGCAATTCAGCTGTGGAAAAACTCCCTGAGGTCCAGAGAGAGATGAAGTTTATAGTTAACCTCTGCCTCTCAGATAGCTTTCTTTTCCAACACTTCTATGTGGAGATAGATGTAATATTAATATGATTGATAGTTTCAGTTTACTATTTGAAGTTTTCCAAAGTCTCAAATTGGTTCCGGTCTTGTTTCGTAGTGAATTTATGGATTTGAATACTTCTAACACTGATTTTTTTTTTGTAAATTCAACTTGGGAGAAGCAGTCGAGCTCATTCCCTTCGCTTCCTGGGTGCTCACACCTATATTTGATGAAAGAAGACACAAGTTTAGGTAGAAAGAACAGCCAGCGTCAGAGAGATGACTTCTGTTGAACTCTTCCTTTACATGAAGGGAATGAATGCCTTAATGGAATGGAATTATGAGCCCTTTGTCCCACACATCTAACCAACTCGCGTGGTTCACCGGTTCCACCGAAAACTCTCATTTGTTGAAGCAGAGCATAGTGCGCTTTAGGCACTGAGCGAGAAAGGTCTCTTCTTTCCTTTCGGTTTATTCACTGATCTGAAACTTAGCACTTGTTTTCTTATTTATTCCCAATAGTGCAGCTCGATCAGTATACGAATAAAGCCAGGAGGTTGGCAGGAAAGATGACTTTCTTTTCCTTTTCGACTTCTTCCTTTAGAACTTCCTATAAAGTGGAAGGGTAGGCCTTTGGCACCCAATTGTTCCATTTTCAGATACTATTGATTTAGCAAAGAAAATGGTAACACTGAGTCTATCCAATAACCTACTGTACTGATTGGCCACCTTTTTGTCGGTGATTAGGATATCATCACCGCGCTAACTAGAAATAGAACGTGCTTCGAAAGGCGCCGGCTACCTTCTTACTGATAGCACAGCTAGGTGGTTACATTATCTCCCGTTTGGAAACATCTGTCCTTGAATGAAGTCTAAACTAGCTGGATAGAGAGGGAAAGAGCTGCAAACCCTGCCACTAATTACAAGAAACTAATTTTTGACTGAACTTAATTCCAAGAACATGCAAATATGCTGAAAATGCAAGTACAAACAGAAGGAACATGATACTAAAACTGAACCAATGCATGAATGACTAAAAAACTGGAGATGAATTATTACCTCAAGCTGGAGTGGAATCGGAAGGAAAGAGATGAGGATACTTGGCCTTCATGGCTGCTTCTGCTTCCCAAATAGCTCCCTCTAAGAACTGACTCCTCCACAAAACCTTAACTGAAGTGACTTATTTGTTTCTCAACCTTGGAAACTGACGATCAAGAATTTCAACTGGTACCTCTTCATGAGTTAGACTATCCTTCACAGTCACACTTTCTAAAGGAACTATAGATGTTGGATCACCCACACACTTCTTCAACAACGAAAATGTGAAAAACCGGATGCACTGCTGCTAGTTCTGCTGGCAATTGGAACTCTTGTAAGGGCCTTCATATCTAGGACTCAACTTCCCTTTTTTGCCAAATCTCATCACCCCTTTCATAGGTGACACTTTCAGGAAAATCCAATCATCAACTTGGAACTCTAATTCCCTTCTCCTTACATCTGCATAGGACTTCTGGACTGGGCTGTCTTAATTCTATCTCTTATGAGTTGCATTTCTCCATAGCATCCGGAACTGAATCTGGCCCTTTCAAGGCTGTTGCACCTACTTCAAACCAACCAACTAGAGATCTACATCTACGCCCACACAATGCCTCATAAGGGGCCATCTGAATGCTAGAATGGTATCTATTATTGTAGGCAAACTCTATAAGAGGAAGGTGATCATCCCAACCACCCTTGAAATCAATCACGCAAGCTCTCAACATGTCCTCTAAGGTCTGAATGGTACGCTCTGCCTGACCATCCGTATGTGGATGAAATGGTGTGCTAAGAACACTTGAGTACTAAGACCTTTCTGGAATGACTTCCAGAAATGAGAGGTAAACTCAGGACCTCTATCTTAGATGATAGACAAAGGAACTTCATGCAACCTGACTATCTAATTAATGTAAATCTTGGCGTAGTCCTCCACCGAATTTGTGGTCTTAACAACCAAAAAGAACGCAGACTTAATAACTCTATCAACTATCACCCAAATGGAGTCATGTTGTCTGCGAGTACGAGGTAAACCTGTAATGAAGTCCATGTTGATCACTTCCCACTTCCAAGTAGGAATGTTGATCTCTTGAGTCATACCTTCTGGTTTCTGATATTCTACCTTTACTTACTGGAAATTAGGGTACTTACCCACAAAATTCGATATATCCCTTTTCATATCATTCCACCAAAAGACTTCCCGCAGATCACGGTACATCTTAGTGGCGCCTGGATGAATAAAATATCTGGAATTATGGGCTTCCGTAAGAAATATGGGCTTCTGCAGGAATATGTTGTCTTAACTCACCCACCTTAGGAACACATAATTGACCCTGATAGCGAAGCACACCATCTCCCCCTTTGGAGAAAACCTGAACTCTCTGCTGATGAACTCCATCCTTTAGTTGAAGCAATCCCAGATCATTATCTTGCTTCTCTTTAACCTCCACTACCAATGAAGATTTTGTTCCATTCTGAACTGTTACACCACCATATGATATGCTCATAAGATGAACTCCTAAGTGAGAAAGTCTGTGAACATACTTTGCTAGTTCCTTTATTTCTTCCTTAACATGTGTTACACTACCCATAGATAGTCTACTAAGAGAATCTGCTACTACATTGGCCTTACCAGGATGTTAATGCAGCATCATATCATAGTCCTTGAGTAACTCAAGCCATCTCCTCTGGCGAAGATTCAACTCTTTCTGGGTGAACACAAGTCTCTTATGGTCTGTGAACACATCTACATGAACACCATACAAGTAATGTCTCTAAATCTTAAGTGCAAACACCACTGCTGCAAGATCGAGGTCATGAGTTGTATAGTTCTTCGCATGCACCTTAAGTTGTCTAGAAGCATAAGCTATAACCTTACCTTGCTACATCAACACACAACCTAGGCTGACTCTGGATGCATCACAATAGATAACATAACTGTCTGAATCCTCTAGTAGAGTCAAAATATGAGTTGTAGTCAACCTAGTTTTCAATTCTGCAAAGCTTTTCTCAAAATCATCTGACCACTGAAACTTGACCTTTTTCTGAGTTAACTTAGTCAATAGAGAGGCTACGGATGAAAATCCTTCCACAAACCTTCTATAATAAACCGCTAGATCCAAGAAACTTCTGATATCTGTAGGAGAGGTAGGTCTCGGCCATTATTTCACTATTTCTATTTTCTGAGAATCCACTCGGATCCCTTCACTAGACACTATATGATCAGGAAAGCGACAAATTGCAACCAAAACTCACACTTGCTGAACTTAGCGAATAACTGGTGATCTTTGAGAGTTTGCATGACAACCCTCAAATGAGTCGCATGTTCATCCTCATTCCTAGAGTAAATGAGGATATCATCAACAAAGACGATAACGAACAAGTCCAAATACTGCTTAAACACCATGTTCATTAAATCCATGAAAGTTGCAGGATCATTGGTTAGTCCAAATGACATAACTACAAATTCATAATGACCTTACCGAGTTCCGAAGGCTATTTTTTAAGGATGTCACTATCTCTGCCTCAAAGTTGATGATAACTAGATGTGAGGTCTATCTTTGAGAAATGACTAGCACCCTGAAGTTGGTCAAACAAGTCATCAATCCTGGGGATAGGATACTTATTCTTGATTGTTACCTTGTTCAACTGCCTATAGTTAATGCACATTCTGAGAGAACCACCTTTTTTTTAACGAACAACAATTGTGCACCCCATAGGGAAATACTAGGTCTGATGAAGCCCTTATCTAGAAGGTTTTTTAACTGCTCTTTCAATTCCTTAAGCTCAGTTAGAGCCATTCTGTAAGGAGGAATAGAAATAGGTTGGGTATCTAGAAGGAGATCAATTCCAAAGTTGATTTCGCTTTCAGGAGGAACTCCGGGAAGATCTTCTGGAAACACTTTTGGAAACTTATTAACTACAGGAACTGACTCAAGAGTTGGGGTTTCTAAGCTTGAATACTTAATCCAAACTAGATTGTTGAATCCCTTAGAGATCATCTTTCTGGCCTTAAGGTAAGAAATGAATCAACCCATAGGCACTAAGCTACTACCCTTCCATTCTAAGATTGGTTTGTCTGGAAACTGAAAATGAATGATTCGAGTTCTAAAATCAACTGAGGCATAATAGAAATGTAACCAATCCACGCCTAGAATGATATCGAAGTCTACCATTTCTAACTCTACAAGGTCTACTGAGGTGACTTTCTGGGAGACTATGATAGGGCAATTTTTGTACACTCGTCTAGCTATGACTGGGTCACCGACTGGAGTAGAGACTGAGAAGGATTCTAAGAGAGTTTCAGGACTAACATCAAAATTGATTGCTCTATAAGGAGTTACAGAGGAGAGAGTAGTCCCTGGATCTAACAAAGCATAAACATCTAAGTTAAAAACTTGTAACGTACCAGTGAATATATCAGGAGAATCTTCCTGATCCTGGCGAGCCTGAAGAGCATACAACCTGGTTTGGCGCTGTCCGCCACTTGTACCAGATGAGTTACCCTGCTGAGTCAGGCAACCTGCTGGTGCTACTCAAGCTGTAGACTGAGCTTTACTATTATTGCCCCCTTGACCCTGTTTAGTAGAAGGACAATCTCTCAAGATGTGACAAGACTAACAACACCAAAAGCATCCTTCCTTTCCTGCAAGACACTCGCCCAGATGGTTCTTTCCACACTTTGGACAAGTTGGGTAGGTTCTCGTGCCTAAAATACTCCCCTGAGACTTATAGATTGATGCCATACCTTTCTGATCAGGTCAGAACTTGGAGGATCGAACACAATCTGATGAAGGTGCCAGAGCTGAAGACTTTTGCTGAAACTGCGAGCGATTTCAACCACCCAATTTTTGTTGTTAATACTCATAGCTAACTATTCTAGCCTTCTTACTATCATTAGCTTGTTCCCTAAGCTTATCTCCCTCAACCTGCTAAGCATGAGTCATGAGCCTAGAGATGTTCATATTTTCCAGTAACATAGCACTCCTACACTCTGCCTTCACTAGGTCGGATACCCATATAGAAACTTGTTTATTTGAGCCCTGGAATCGGCAACCATGTGAGGAGCATACCTGTAGAGTTGGGTGAACTTTAGTTCATACTCTTGGTTTGTCATGTTACCTTGCCTCAAATTCATGAACTCCTGAGATTTTGCCTCCCTCAACTCTCTTGGGAAGAACCTGTCCAGAAAGGTCTCACTAAAGCATTCCCAAGTGATAGGAGCTGCATTTGTACCACTATTCTCTTTCCATTGAGTATACCATATGTGAGCTGCATTCTTAAGCTGGTAGGATGCCAACTCTACCCTATCATTCCCAGTCACTTGCATCACTCCAAAGATCTTTTTGACCTCATCTATGAAGTTTTTGGGATCCTTACCAATCTGCGATCCTAAGAACTCTGGCGGATTAATCCTTACAAAATCACGAACCTTGGCTACCACTAATCCACCACTAGTATTTGCAGGAACTGGAACCTGCTAGTTGTTCTGGTTAGTCACACTCTGAGCCAAAAGCTGAATGGTGTTCTGAAACTCTACATTCGATACTTCCTGATCTGGGACTCGAGGAGCTACGTTACCATTGCGTGCATTCACATTCCTTCCATAAGCTCTACGAGGAGGCATGATCTGAATGCACATAACATCTAGTTAGAAATGAGGAATTAGATCATACCTTAAGCATAATAAGAGTAACAAAAAAATGAAGTTTTTCCTAAAACATTTTGCATCCACCTTCTTATTAGATGTGGTGTACTTCACACCCATGAAAAGGTTACTACTTAATGCGGCTTTTCAGACATCCTAGGACTAAAACCTAATTCTCTGATACCAAGTTTGTAACACCCGGAAGCTACCCCAAGGATGCGGACACAGTACCTAGGATCACGAGTGACCCCAAGCTAACCCTACTGGCATATCATCAACATACTGAAGTAAATAAATATTGTGCAGAAGCTAAATAATCATGTAAACTGAAATGATGGGGAATACCGATAAACTATCTGAGTTTATATATATATATATATATATATATATATGAAAGCTGAGAGTTTAACAACAATTGAAAGGTCAAACCCAAATGCTTAAGTTGAATCTTACTATGTCTGAAAATAGTCTCTAACTAACTAGAAGTGTTGGGACATGCCCTAACTAAATCTAGCAAAAACTGAAACTAAAGACAAAAGGCAAAGGAAACATGTCTATCGTCCTCGGAGAATGAGGACTCACCACTGATGCTGCTTAGCTGAAGATTAGGAAATGATCTATGTGTTATCTGGAAACTAAGAACCTAAATCTATATCACGAGAAGATGTAGCAGAGTATACGTCAGTACTTGAAAGGTACTGAGCATGCATGATAGAATAAAGCTGAACAATAAACATAACTGAACCAAAACATATATCTAAGCAATGATAAGAGATAAGCATGATACTATACTGAGAATACTGAACTTAAACTATGTGGATGCAATGACCAAGTTTATAACATATTGAGAATGAAATCTTGCTGTAAATGGTAATATGGTCAATGCAATAGAATCTGATTGTAAGGAAGCTATAATAACCGACATAAAACCACATGAGCTAAATGTGGAGTCTGATGTATACGCTCCATCGAAAGGACCCAATATACCCTGCCATAGGTATAGAGGCATCACTGGCGTGATCGCTAAAATGTAATGCCTATAGAGGGGACTTATAAACCTATGGGGGCATGTAGTTCTAGGACTTGAGGATGACTGACCCGAGTCCATTCGGTATTAAGCTACTCCCAATTGATTATGTAGTTAACAATTTATGAGTAAATTTATGTAATACGAGATAGCTCCAAATACTTACATGTTAACTGAAAGTGCAACATTAAGGTACTAATAATGAAACATTCAAATCTGAGGCATGTATATCTGAAATAACTGGCCTAGAATGTGTAATTCATGAACCAAAAGAACTGCATAGTTAGGGTTCTGAATATATGAAAAAATCTACACAAAACGATACAAAAATAATATAATCTAATTTGGATCATTCTAACAGCTAAAATTCAATAATTTCTAACATTCGAGAAACCCTAGGTACAGATAATATTAAGGGAATCCAGATTCTGACTGAAATCTAGGGACCTGATGGCTGAAAGGAATCCACTAGTGAAATCCCACATACCTAGTGACGAAATTCATGGAGAAATCTTTCTATTTCGTGGCTGGAACTGATAAAAACTCGCTGCATTCTTGAACTAGGGCTTCTCGACTTTCTCCTATATAATTTGCTCTAAGTTTAGCTTGATTTTGGGGAATTATTAATTAGGTTAGGTTCTAATTTGTTTACTAGGCTAAAACTGACCAAAACTACGTAGTTTAGGGTTTAACCGACATAGTTTAGGGTCAAACACAAAAGGAGAAGACCAAACGACCCCTGACTTAAAAGCTATCGGGGTCACCGACGGACCATGGAAGGACCGACGGTCCATGCTGGTCAACCATCAACGGGGTTCTGGGATAAGATTCTGGGCCTCGATCCACGGACCAGGACCACAGTCTGTGGGTCTGACCATGGGTCATGCCTCGGAGAACTTTCTGAGCTAATTCATGGGAGGGCTGCAGGTGGCCATCCACGGACCACCATCACGGATCGTGGGTCACCCTATGGTCCGTGGGTGGAAACCGTGGGTTGCACCTGCAACTTCTGGAAATCTGCTGGTTTGGTCTGGTTTGGATACGGGGTTTTACAACTTCTCTTCTATAGCTGTGCGAAGGAAGTCCCTTTATGTAGAGGGTTTTAGTAGCACTAAGAAGAAGAGGTAGTGTTTTACGAGGCATCGACATAAATACCATAACTCTCAAGTAAAGAACCCAACTTGTAGGTTGAGGTCGATCCCACGAGGAAAATGGTTTAGACTTTACTTTAACCAACAATTATATTCAATTAGTCAAATTACTTCCAGAAACAAGTAATAAAAAAAGGGGTTTTGTGAAACAAATTGTAAGAATTCAATAAATAATCAGTAATCAAAACTCAATTTTGGTTGTTATCAGGATGACATAATTAACTAGGGTATACATGTTCCCCACAAGCTCATAACGCAGTAATCCTAGTAATAGCAATCATTTCCTAGTGTACTACATGCAAAGTGATAAGTTAGGTATCTCTAAATCCTTGGTCCGGCATCTAGAGAATTTCA